>NJDC01006470.1:50110-62355 GCA_002245475.1 Calephelis virginiensis | reverse complement strand
TTTACATTAAAATAAAACATTTTAGTTTGTGAATAGAATCCATACCTTGAAGTTGTATTCGTCAAGATGCCTTGTGGTTATTTTTCGCAAACAGCCAAAAAAGTATTATTTGTAAGTTTTCATTTTTGTCTTTTTAAGTCTAATAAGCACTTGCAGAGCTATTTTATTTGTACACATTTGATATTTTCCCTCGTCGGCCCTCGGCGAAACTTCCAAATAATCCATTTTCAATAAAATAATAATTGGACTGTTTTACGTGTCACTAAGTACATCAGCCAATTTAAAAATAAAAGTATAAAGTACATCATTATCAAATACATGCTCCCGTGGGGAATTTAAACCAAATCAACAACACTAACCAGTAAGAGATGTATCCTAAATAAGGATTCACATTTTTAAATAAAAAAAAACACATATTCATGTCATAAAACTTATACTATCAATACCACCTCGTTTTACTAGGATCCCTAATATAAATATAAATGTGTTTAAATATAAATGTACTCGTACTATACTATTATTACCACCTTGTGGGATTAGGATTCCTAATATAAGTATAAATGTGTATATATGTGCATAAATATCAATCTGCTGTAATTAGGAATATTATAAATATTAGGATTCCTAATCCAATTAGGTGGTAATAAAAGTACAAGTTTAAACAGAGTGTATTTTTTATTAAAAATATTGTTAAGTCGACATGATTTTAAGAAAGCTTTCATGAAACTACACAGCTTTAGCGTTTTGCCAAAAGTAGAGAAAAAAAAAATAAAATCAAACAGAAAAACAGAAAATATGACTACGCAATATTTTCTGTTGCCGTGATAGCATTAGTGCTAATCACTGTCATTTCGGAGAATAAATTAGCTGACTAGCATATTTTCTCCAGTGGCTTAGATTTTGACGTTTGACTTAACTTGTCAAATATTGTCTGTTTACAATTTTATCAAAAACAATTATCTTCATGCCCATATCCCTGAAGAGGAAGGCAGAGGCACAACCAGGGCACCAACGCCTAGCCGACAACACTATGTGTCACAATGTGATAGGTAGCAAGCCTATCGTCAGCCGGCCTTTAGTGTCAACCGGAATTCAGAGATAGGACATTTCTTCGAATCACCTCTATGTATATATAAAAGTTAAGAAGCTGAATGTTTTAAGCGGAAAGGTTCATCTCATGGCTATTCAGATACAAAAACAAAAATCCTAAAAACCGTCAACGTTTTTTAGAAATGTTTAAAATTGTTCAGGTGGACAATACTCAAAAATAATAACTCAAAAACTGTGCAAAATCGTAGAACATACACTGGGGTATTTCGGATATCCCAAAGAGTATCCTAATAGTTTATATTGAAGGTAATAAGTTAGAAAAACATTTTTTGTTAGCAAAAGTCAAGTTACACACCAGATCAACGGGCGCGTAACTTGTATTAGTTCCTGCCTATGTCAGATTTTACATTGGACCGATAGTGCGGCGGCCATCATAGATAATTGCCATTACCTACCAGGTGGGTTTCACTCCGTAGTATTTAATATATTCAGGCGGAGTACTACTTAAAAAGAAAGAAAGAAAGAAAATTATTTATTTGCGGAATATGAGATGTTACAAAAATATTTAAGTATATCAATATATTCTACCACATTTTGGTGTGCAAATATTTTAATATTGATAAAAAATATTATTTAATTACATAAACTACAAATTTAAAGCCAATTATTTATATTTATAACTAGTTTAATTACTTGACAAACGAAATTTATTTATTTTCCGAAAATGTGTGTTAAAAGCTGTTACAAAAGATATTTGTTAATACCAACATATTCTACCACATTCTATAATGTAATATATTTAAAATTAGACATGTTTATTATTAAGATTTGTAACATATCATGTTTTAAGTATTCGAACAAAATTTTAAAATATAATTAGGTTTAACCCTAACTACCATAAGCTACCACCGTTTCCAAGCCTAGCCAGTCAGGAGAAGAAACGGCGAAACAAACTCCTCGGCAACAAAATATAATATTATTTGCTATGAAATTAGTTTTAGGAAAAATAACTATCTATTAAACTTTTCTGCAAAAAAATCGTTTAAACTATAGTAAATTTTATTTAATAACAAGACAAATAGCTTCTTTCGAAACCTTTTTAAAGGCAGTGATTTAAGACTATCAGAAATTTTGTTATATATACGAATTGACATACAGTAGACATTATTTTTATAAATATTAAGTTTTTGACTAGGCACATGCAACTTCTCACTATTTCTAAAATGTGAACTTCCTGAAATTTCAGCATTTGTTTTAAACAAATGATGATATTTTTTACGAATACACATACAGCCAGAATATAAAAGCAAGGTAACGGTAAAATTTTTAAGGATTTAAAAAGTAGTTTACAAGAATGCAATTGATTAACACTACACACGTACACACTTTTTTTATACTCTAAAGATTCTAATCAAATCCACCAAATCGCCCCAAATAGGGATGCCGTATTGTAGAATCATCAAGCCATCTCGAGACTTTGGGTAAAGTTTCAGATGTTTAAAAAAGTCTCATGTCATAACCAAAAGTAAAAAAACCATAACTAAAGCCACAACGTGATTAGTTTTCAGATACGTTCAGCGCTATGTGTGTCTATAACCAATAACTTAAGTTTCAATTTTGATTGTCATACTAAGGTATCCGACAAGGTGTCCAAATTGAAAGTAAGCAAATTATAGGTATACTCGTGTTATGGGTGTTAGTCAACGATTCTAATACATACTTAGGTAAATAGATACCAGAATAAATTTAGCAAAAACGCAGACGGGGAAAATATGCAGACATTTAAATGTTTATCAAACAAATGGGTGCCCCCGTCCGGTATCTTATCCAATCTTCGCGATTTGTTAATGGATTTAGGCGCATATGCTAGACCCTTGACTAATAAGACGATGAAACGTATTGTACAGTACTACTGTTTAAATTATGCGCATTGGCTACTTTTTAATATTTTTACACTTTATACTTTTATTTTTTAATTGGCTGACCTAATCTAAATTTAAGCGAAATTATTAATTATGCGAATAACAACTCTATATAGATGTCTTAAAAAACATTCGGATTTCCGAAGCTGGACGAATATAGCCGAAGCGTATAATTTAAATAATACTACTTAAGGGCGTCTTCTGTAAGTAGAGCTGTTATTTATTGTGTGTAAGTTCATTCTAATTTTCTACAACTAAAACCGGTAACCGATTTTCCGACGTTTGCGGGAACCCTAAAGGAATATTAAGATGCAGTATCATGTTACCTTATTAAAGATAATGTCTCAAGTGATACTTAATCTGCAAATATCTGACATTGTAGATCGCTTATCTAAACGTCGATCGTTGAGATAACTCAAGCAAGCCGTAACATCACGTTCGTACTTCACATACAAAATAATATTAAAATTATCATTTATATTGTTTTGGGCAAATTCCTTTACGGACATTCGTTCCTAAATGTCACGTTTCTATTTAATAAACCTACATGTACACAAATACCTTCAAATCTCTTCAAAGTATCGATTGCTAATGATTCCCACATTAAGCCTTTGACACATATTATTATTATTATTTATGGTTTTTTGAACACTCTTGTTCATGGAATAATATTAAGATATATCTTAATAAATACGGAAGATTGGATCAACTACAATCGCATTCGCATTGTTTATGTTTTGTTAATATTTCATTAAATCTGTATATATAAATAAATATAAAAGTCGTGTTAGTTTCGAAGAACGGCTAAACCGATTGGGCTGAAAATGGCCCCATCCATTACACATCCCAGGTAGCATAAAAGCCGGAAACGTATTAAGGGTACTTTTTATTCCATACGACTTAGAGAAAACTAGGAAAAACGACAATTTATATTCCCATACAAACTGAACGGGTGGAATGTAGTTCGCCCAAAATAAAAAGAAAAAAAATTTTCACACTTATATTTTGAATGCTGATTTTTTTTTCCAGATAATGTTGAAGGTGATTGTAGAACTGGCCCTGGTAGGGGCTATAGCCTCAGTCTTCATAGTGGCAGCACAAGCTCGAGCCGCTGAGCGGGCTGCAGAGGAATCTGCTGGTAGGAACTACATACGAGCCCTGAACGAGATCACCAGTAAGGCCAAAAATAAGAGGACCATTGCGGCCTGGAATTATGAATCTAACATCACGGATTACAATCGAGAGATACAAGTGAGTTCTTAAAATAATAGATAACTGAAATATATTTCCAATTATTATTAAGCAGAGTAAAACTGCAAAAACCGACTCAAACTATTTCATTGGGAACGTCGCAATTTGATAATTCATTGTTCAAAAGTTATGTTACAAAATGGTTACAAAATGGACCTACTTTTTAATTTATCAATATTCTTCTAGTCTATTTTGAGATACAGTTAATAATGCATATTTTTTGTCGTCAAGATAAGTAAAAAAATTATGCACTATTTATATTTAAAATGAGCAAAAACCACTTGCCTCATCATTTTAAAACTAATATGGGACTACCTCGGAATCATGACCTATCTTTCTAAAGAACCTTCAATTTGCAACACCCTAATAGGGTACATATGTCCTTCAAACAACTATTGGGAATAATTGTAATACCTTTTTTGTGACATGAAACAATAAATGATTGATTGATTGATCGAACCATCGAAATCGGTTGGCCATTGGTCGAGTAATTGGGTAACTATTAAACAAAAAAAAACATATCTGCTGTTGAATTGAAGACTTCCTCTTTTTTGGAGTCAATTAAAAAGGAGGGAGGTTCTCGGTTCGACAATAGGATAATAGAGTTTTTTTTCTTCAGAATTTTTAAATAAATGAAAATATTTTGATGATTTTTTTTGTCTGAAACGGAAAGTAAGTGTCCGAAGTTAGAACTTTTAAATAAATGAACATTTTTGATGACTTGTTTTGCTTTGAACGGAAAGTGTCTGAAGTTAGAACTTTTGAACAAATGAAAATTTTTTGATGACTTGTTTTGCTTGAAACGGAAAGTAAGTGTCTGAAGTAATAACTTTAAAATAAATGAACATTTTTGATGACTTGTTCTGCTTGAAACGGAAAGTGAGTGTCTAAATTAATAACTTTAAAATAAATGAACATTTTTGATGACTTGTTCTGCTTGAAATGGAAAGTGTCTGAAGTTAGAACTTTTAAACAAATGAACATTTTTTGATGACTTGTTTTGCTTGAAACAGAAAGTGTCTGAAGTTAGAACTTTTAAATAAATGAACATTTTTGATGACTTGTTCTGCTTGAAACGGAAAGTGTCTGAAGTTAGAACTTTTAAATAAATGAACATTTTTGATGACCTGTTCTGCTTGAAACGGAAAGTGTCTGAAGTAATAACTTTTAAATAAATGAACATTTTAATGACTTGTTTTGCTTGAAACGGAAAGTAAGTGTCTGAAGTAATAACTTTTAAACAAATGAACATTTTTGATGACTTTTTTGATTGGAACGGAAACGAAGTATCTGAAGTTAGAACTTTTAAATAAATACACATTTTTTGAAGACTTGTTCTGCTTGAAACGGAAAGTGTCTGAAGTTAGAACTTTTCAACAAATGAAAATTTTTTAATGACTTGTTTTGCTTGAAACGGAAAGTAAGTTTCTAAAGTTAGAACTTTTAAAAAAATGAACATTTTGTAATAACTTTTTTGCTTGAAACGCAAAAAAGGGTCTGAAGTTAGGTCTCACATTCCATCAAAAACCACTTATGGTTTTTGAGTTGTATGTAACATTTTACTTAATAAAGTGTATTTTGAAATAAATACAAACAGCACGAGGTTGCCAACTCATATATTTTTCCAATACGTTTTTTTTTTCAATAGCTTTTTGTTGTTTTGGCAATTCAGCCAACACCTTTCGTAAAATCGTGACTTGGTTACGATTTTGACATCCGTTTTGCAGTTATTTATTGTTTACTCAGGTAATGTTTTGCTTAAATTAAAGTCGTTTTTAAACAGTTTTACCGCGTTTAAATCAGTGTTTTAATTGATGATGGGAAACTCGTCACGAGACACTCATAACGTAATCTGCTCTTTACCAACATTTACTGGGTATTGCCACTTGCTTTTTAATAGTAGGTGCCGTTTATTTATCCTAGGAAAATTGTAATATAACAGTGGCAAGCTAAATGATCTATGAACTTTCTCTCGGTAATTACACATATATTACGATGTTTAAGCACAAAAGCATAAAAAAAACTTATTTGTAGGTTAGGTCAGTTCGTATTATTTTTGAAGGTTTATTGAATTACTTAATATTCCAGATGCAAGTATCTCTAGAAGGAGCAGAAGAAGATAAGGAAAATTGGAAAGAAACTATGACGTATATGTGGCGTGAGTTTGAAGACGAAGATCTGAAGAGGCAGTTCAAGAAGTATTCTCTGTTGGGCACGTCGGCGTTGCCAGAGGATCTCAACCAGAGATTGCTCCAAGCTGTCAATAATATGCAAACGACTTACGCTAAAGCGACTATCTGTGACTATAAAGATAGGACAAAATGCGACTTGCACGTGGAACCAGGTAAATCATACATTCGTATTATTCTGTAATTTATATTATTGATCATCCTGTTGGATTTGCGTATACGCATGTACATTAAACACGTCTTTGATGAGACTCAGGTTCGATATTTGTCAATGACAAGTTTTGATCTTCTAAATGTATGTTGGGCGAAACTTTGCTGTGTAATTTAGATGAAATTAAAAAAAAAAGTGTTACACTCCGGGAGTGCCGGCAGAAGTGAAAACTTGAATTGCTGGAAGAACTAGAAGTGAAATAATATTGTGCATTTTTGATAGTTTGGAATGGTTAGCGAATAATTTTGCACGAATGCTTTATCAGTATGAAAGTACTATCATTTATGTGGTCGAATACAATATTCATTTATTGCGCTATCGTACACAAACATGACAACACAAACATTCGCACAAGCGTTTTTCGATCAGGACATATGTCCTGACGCGAGTTTAGAAGTTTTAACCCATTCTAAAAGAAGAGCGCAACGCGGATAAATCGTTTATACACCAACATAACATATATGCTTTAATTCATAAGAAATATGTTTGAGCATGCGCCAAGTGGAAGCCAGTAAATAATAAATTAACAAATCACACACATTGATCCCTTGTGTTATGGGTGTTAATGAACAATTCTTATAGACAGAAATGCTTAAATAAATACCGATACATATTTCATAAATAAACATCCAGATTCGGAATTACAGACATCTATATTTATAACACAAATTCCCGATCCGGGAATCGAATCCGAGACTCGCGGCTGCTCGGCCCCGGTAAATAACATTACGTCCGCCCAGTGCCATTTATTAATTTTATACTTTTCAAATATTTTAATAAAATAATACTAAGAATCAAGTTCAAAACCCAATTATATTTCAAATTAGTCAAGTTCAAATCCTTCATTACTATACTTACAGAAGTGACAGATATCTTCGCGAAGAGCGAGGATCCAGAAGAGTTGAAGTACACTTGGTTGGAATGGCACAAGGCTGCCGGAGCTCCATCTCGACAAGACTTCACAGAATATGTGGAAATGGACAATGAGGCTGCTAAGTTGAATGGTATTTTCAAAAGCTTTTATTATACTTGCAATTTATTTTCTTGCCCATATCCCCAAAAAGGTAGGCAGAGGCACAATTAAAACACCCACGACTAGCCGAAGACATTATGTCCCAATATGTGATAGGTGGCAAGCCTATCGCCAACCAGGCACATATACAATCCCGGACAACATCATCTTTATTAGAAAATTGAAAATACACATTTTCTATTTTTTTGTTACCCGACCCGGGTTTTGAACTCGGGACCTTAAAAAGTCAAGTCCTGCGCCCCACCGACAGACCACAGAGGCGATATTGTAAAGACATATTTAAACCAATTTTAAAGTGTACTTAGTAAAGTGTAGGCAATTATAGGTAAGTAAAGTAAGAGTATAGTACATACATACATATCTTCACGCCAAGTCCCTTACGGGGTAGGCAGAGAGTATCGAGTGCCAGACCACACGATCCATCCATACCCAAGAGTATAGTAAAGTATAATAAATTTTAGTTTTTAGTATAGAATGTATAAATGTTGGATTTGCTATTTATAAAATTTTTTTCAACAAAAAATTGTTTCAACCATGTTTTGGCCAAATCTGGCGTAATCTTAGATTAAAATATCAAAGTTTAGGCACAATTTTAGCAAATTTATTAAAATAACAACAATTTAATCAATATTTGTCATTATTTGCTATTTTTGAGTGACCAAGTAATGGCGACATTTTTTCAAATATGTGTACTCAATGACTAGTTTAACTAAATCTTGGATTATGAATTAAAAAAAATCCATGTGTGATGTATTTATGGATTCCCATTTTGGTTTTTCCTTACGGACCTATTTTAAACGTATGTGACGGGCCTAAACACGTATGTTAGTTAAATAGGTACAGGTAACCACTGTTTTATTGCAATCACGTTGATATTTATTCTGCAAAAAACTGGTATTGAATCTGACATTTTTAAAATATTGCTATTTGATATTTAAAAATAAAAATTTCCCCGTGTTGGTCCGAGCTCCTTTGCAGAATAGACAATATGTTTTCCTGCCAGGCAGCTCGTAAAAGGCGAGCATAGGCTTACCGTCACTAACACCGTGACGTCTGACTGGGTGGGAGAGTTTCGCAACGACTTGCCCGGATTGGTACCACCGCCTTACCTATTCCTGCCGCCATAACGTCATGACGTGTTCCGGTTCGGAGGGCAAGGTAGCCGGTTAACTTACTTTTCCTCAAGAACTAACATCCCAGCCTCAGGTTGGCAACGCACCATCACCACCTGTGGTGTCTCTAGGCGGACGTGAATTTCTTACCATCAGGAAATCCGTCTGCTTGTTTGCCTTTCAATATCATAAAAAATATATTTTATTAACGAAAAAATATACACTTGCACTTTTTTTCTCCTCTAGTGAAAAACAACCTTTCGTGTGATAGCGAATTAGTAACATTGATTCATAATTTTACAGGTTTTGATAGTGTTGCTGAGTGGTGGATAAATGAATACGAAGAAAAGGATAGCGAAGATCAATTCGCGGCACTTTGGAAACAAATCAAACCTTTGTACCTACAGATTCACGCCTACGTGAGACACCGTCTCCGACTCAAGTATGGAGAGGATATCGTATCTGCTAGAGGGCCCATTCCTGCTCATCTGTTAGGTGAGATTCTCCACCCTACAAGTGACAAATTTTAGTTAATGAGATTTAGTGGTATGATTTTCACCGGATCCTCTGCTTAGAAAAGACTATTTGCCGTTCTACTTGGGAGCTCGAAAGAGGTAAAACTGCGGCCATTACTAACAAGATAATCAGTGGTAGAGAGCTGTGAAATAATTGGCCTAACACCAGATAGATAGATAGATTGGCCAGAAGATAACGACGCACCTACAACAGCTTCTATCGTCTTATTAATAGAAATGGACGTAGGAGTTGGAGTTGATGTTATAGTCTGTATCGCATTATAATAAAGACTGTAATACCGAGTTGAACCTTGGAGCACTTTACTCCGCGTTTATTAATTACGGTGTATAAGCTGCGGTTCTTTCTTACCATCAAGGGAGCAGCGTCCTTGTTCGTTGTCTTTTTGATGTGAAACATCTATAGGCGCACGTAAAATAGATTTCTGGCGATATTTCGATAGTTTTCTATATGGTTTCAAAATAAAATTGAACCCGGTAAGTAAAGTTGCTGTCGGTATATCATCTACACTATAATGTTAAAGAGGAAAGAATTGATTGTGCGTTTGTTTGTATTTAATAGGCTTTGAAACTACCGGACCGATTTAAAAAACATTTTACTATTAGAAGGAGTCATTATTGCTGTACATAAGGTGCCTTTTTTATATGAAAAAATAGAAATTTGTCCACCCGTGCGAAGCCGGGACGGGCTGCTAGGATACAGTCTATATGTATGCAGTAGTGTGTACGGTGTGGCGACGCGTCGCCATGTGTAATCGACTGTGTGATTCTCTCTTAACGTAATATTTTATTTTATCATTATGACATATTTAGTTCCTATCAAAATCTGTTATTTTTTGCATATTACTTTCACAAAATAATTTAGATGTTTCACATCTGCCAAGCGTCAGATGACGGTTCACATTTTTTATGTAAAAAAAGATATTGGAACCAAAAAAAAATAATACTTTGCACAATTATCCCTGGACAAGTTACACAAATTGAATTTAACCCCAAAGTAAGAAAATTATATGCTTGTGTTACACGTATTAGTCAACGCTAATATAAATAAATTCACGAATAGATGCCGATATAAACAAGCTAATGAATACATCAGATCTGACTGTAAAAAATACAATCACCTATAGACACCTAAGATGTTAACAGCGCGTTAGCAGCCGCGATTAAACAACTGGCTTAAATAAATTTACCGGCTACCCTGCTGTCCTAACCATTTAGACAGTGATGACCATATGATAGAACTTATAATAGGACATATAGTTAAAGCGGTGATATCAATCTAGGAAAGTCGTTGCAAAAGTCCACTACCTAGTTTTAGTCACGGTGTTAGTGATATACCTACAACTCGCCTATTAAAAGTCAAATTATTAAAAGTCAATCATTGACCTTAGTCTTTAGAAAAGTTCAACAAAGGGAAGACTGATCGTGATTCAGGTTTAATCAAGGGTCCAAATTCACTTCTTTGAAATACTTTTTTTTATATTAAAAGATAGCTAGTAAACTGTTGACAACCGCTGTCTGCGTGTAAGAAATTATACAACAAGTATTTCAAGCGCAGTAAATATGCTAAATCCGACTTCAAGTATTTCATTGGGTACCATGTCGCGGTTTGATAATTCTTTTTTCGAAAGATGGCAAATTATTTCGAAACGGTCTCCCTTTTTATCAAGATCCTACTAGCATTTTTTGTTACACTTAATAATTTATATATTTTTTTGCATCCATGATGATTTTATCACGATTTGACTAGTAGTTTTGGAGTTACAACAGAGATTAGTATATCTATTTTTCATACCCCTAAATGACGAGGGAGACTCACCCCAATTTTTTTTTACTAAAATCTCATTAAAAATATAGCAAAGCAACGTCTGCCGGGTTAGCTAGTCTAATATATAAAATTCTCGTGTCACAGTGTGCACGATTGAACTCCTCCGAAACGGCTTGACCGATTTTGGTGAAATTTTGTGAGTATATTGAGAAAGTGTGAGAATCGGCCAAAAATTTATTTTTATAGCGTTAAGTGATAAGGGTGACTCACCCCAATTTTTTTTACTAAATAATTTAAAAATATATAACAGAAAAACGTTTGCCGGGTCAGGTAGTCTTTTACATAAAATTCTCATGTCACAATGTTCATTACCGTACTCCTCCGAAACGGCTTGACCGATTGGTGACCGAAAATGGTGACTCACCAAAAACTTTTTTACTAAAGTCACATAAAAAAAGTAGCAGAACGTCTGCCGGGTCAGCTAGTAGTTATAAATAATGTTGCATATTTATTTTCGAAAATTAATTTGGGATCTCTCAATGACCAATTTTATTCAAAAAGAACTATCAAAATTGGTTGGCGTTTGCGAGTAACCGCGTAACAAAAATACTAAAGAACATTTGAATTAAGAACCTCTCCTTTTTTGAAGTCGGTTTAAAAATTCGTTATGATGTAGGATAAACTATGAGGTAGGGTGACTTGTGCTTCACCAGTGTTAGCTATTCCATTAAGCTACATGTATCCCGATTTATGACGACGATGAAAAGCTCGATGATATGGCAGCAGTTGGGAGGGGCTTGTCTTAAGGCCCCATACTTAGTCAGCCAGAAGAGCCAATCAGCGCACTCCTCCGTTCCATGATTAGTATGAAATATTGGGCTCTAAAGTAAATGTCTTAAGCGCCAAATCACTATTTTTGACACTATAAAAGAAATTTGAAAAAAATATAAAAACTGAAACAGTTATCTTTTAATACTTATCTATTTTTATGTTATATGTGGTGTCGATATTTTCGTAATTGAAACAGACAGTTGGGTTTTGCTTTCAAAAAAGGGTAAACTTTTTGATTTTTTTCTATCGAGCAAAGTGAAATGAATCGTGTTTTGGAAACACTAGTCTTATAAAGCATATTAATCTTGTGTATTTTTGTCGCCAAGATCCATAATTGCTTTGTAT
>NJDC01006470.1:32520-49824 GCA_002245475.1 Calephelis virginiensis | reverse complement strand
ATTGAAACAGACAGTTGGGTTTTGCTTTCAAAAAAGGGTAAACTTTTTGATTTTTTTCTATCGAGCAAAGTGAAATGAATCGTGTTTTGGAAACTAGTCTTATAAAGCATATTAATCTTGTGTATTTTTGTCGCCAAGATCCATAATTGCTTTGTATGAAAAAAACAGTATATTGCTGACGTATTTTAGTATACATGGCCCCTTAAGCAGCGACGTATAAGCGGTGAAATTAAAATGACGTTTGTCTTTTTAGGTAACATCTGGGCTCAGACTTGGAACAATGTGGAGAAGTTTACTAGACCGTACCCGGACAAACCTGACGTAGATATAACAAATGCACTTATTAAACAGGTAAATTGTGTTTATTAATAACTCGTGGCTCACCAGGAACATTTTTCGGGATAACAACTATCCTATCTGTTAATCTAAGTTAGTATATAATAAGGTAGTATATAATAATAAGGATCGTTAGTTTATTATCATCAGGTTTTCCCCGTGTTGGTCCGGGCTTCTTTGCAGAATAGATCATCTGCCTGCCAACTGCCAGGCAGCTCGTAAAAGGCGAGCATAGGCTTACCGTCACTAACACCGTGACATCTGACTAGATGGTAGAGTTTCGTAGCGATTCTCACGGATTGGTACCATCGCCTTACCTATTCCCT
The DNA here is from genome assembly GCA_002245475.1 of Calephelis virginiensis. Lineage (NCBI taxonomy): Eukaryota > Metazoa > Arthropoda > Insecta > Lepidoptera > Riodinidae > Calephelis > Calephelis virginiensis. Next base: position 49,162 of record NJDC01006470.1, on the reverse strand, counting down.
CCGCCATACGTCATGACGTGTTCTGGTTGGGAGGGTAAGGTAGCTGGTAAATTTACTTTTGTTCAAGGCCTAACATCCCGGCCACAGGTTGGCAACGCACCATCACCACCTTTGGTGTCTGTAGGCGGCGTGAATTTCTTACCACCAGGAAATCCGTCTGCTTGTTTGCCTTCCAATATCATAAGAAAAAATGCATTTGTTCTTTTGCTTCAATGTGTTATAAACTAATCATTATTCATTGTTTCTAGAATTATACGGCTTTGAAAATGTTCAAGGCGTCAGAAGAATTTTTCACATCTCTGAATTTGAGTGCCATGCCAGACTTATTTTGGAAAAATTCCATCATTGAGAAGCCTACTGATGGTCGGGATTTGGTGTGCCATGCTTCAGCCTGGGACTTCTTTGATGGTGAAGACTTTAGGTAAGTTTTTAGTGTCCGTTCGCTAGTTGGCTAAGTCAGGAGTATTATGGATGGATGGAATGAATATTATATTTGCTGTCTAGCAGGATTTGTAAACTTTACTAGTACAATAAATATCCTCGCGTTATCACAAAGTCTTGCCCCAGTTACAAAAATCTGGTAATTTTGTCTCCAAATGATATGTTGTCTAGATAATACATAAACAAATAAATAAATATCGCTGGACAAGTCATACAAATTGAATCTAACCCTAAAGTAAGCAAATTATATGCTTGTGTTATGGGTGTTAGTCAACTATTATAATACATATCAATATGTAAATATATACCAAAGTAAATTTAATGAACACCCAGACTCGGAAATGCAGACATCTAAATGTTCATCACAAACACAAATGCCTGTCCTCGTCGGGAATCGAACCCGAGCCTCGCGGTTGGTCGATTTAGTTAGGCGTGTACGCTAGCCACTCGACTCGACAAGGCTTTTTTTGGGCTTGTAATTCATTATAACTAAGAAGATTAAAACTGTATAACTTACCAATTAAACTCTGTTAATCTAAATTTAACTCCATATAAAGGAGAATATAGAATAACTAGCATACCTTCTTTAGTAAAGAAGATGCATCTTCTTATGGTAAAAGTTGTATGGCAGTCTCCGATGATGGTAATAATGCGTTGTTGGAAAAGTTGTAATGGTCACGATGTAAGTGATATTTAAATTTGCATAAAATTTAAGTGAAAGAAAGAAAGAAATCATTTATTAACACACACATTCACTACACACATCACAATGAAAAAAAATGTAGATAAAAATAATATGCAAGGAACAACAATTAAACATAATATAAAAAAAATATTATAAACGAACTGTGTAGCGCTGTGTTGCTAATGGGAGAAACACTCAGCGTATAACAATGATTTTCAGGTTCCTGGTCTGGACTGGTCGGTTGGCAATTACCATTTTTTTTCAGGGAGTTCTAAAACATGAGGATAATTAGTTAATTCTAGCAAAAATGTTGCCAACTTATTGTATAAAATAAAATGCTTTACAGAATAAAACAATGTACATCAATAACAGGGGATTTCTTCCAAACAACCCATCACGAGATGGGGCATATCCAATATTTTCTACAGTACAAGAACCAGCCGGCTGTATACAAAGAAGGCGCTAATCCAGGTATTATATTTTCAGAATAAAACAGTGCACATCTATAACCAGTGCATTTTTCAAAACCACCCACCATGAGATGGGTCACATTCAGTACTATTTACAATACAAAAACCTACCAGTTGTATATAAGGAGGGAGCTAACCCAGGTAATATAGTCCTAGAAACATTGCGTCCCTATGTTTTGTATGTTCTATGTTTTTAACATTTTCATGTCTATTTTATTGATTGAGAGATATTTCTAAAGGCAAGATGTGAGGTATATTTAAATTCAAAGTTTTGTTTGTATTTTATTTAGATACTAGCGGCCCGCCCCGGCTTCGCACGGTTATAAAATATCCATATAAACCTTCATCTTAAATCATTTTATCTATAAAAAAAGCCGCATCAAAATCCATTGCGTAGTTTTAAAGATTTAACCAGACATAGGGACAGAGGAAGCGACTTTGTTTTATGCTATGTAGTGATATGGTGGATAGACTCGAAATTTAAGTAAAGATTTGCATAAATTTAGACTTTTTAGAAATTAAGATTCATAATGTGTGTTTTCTAATCTCAAAACGATCGTTCTCGTGTCTTGTATGCTTTTTAGTTCCAATTATTGACACTGTGTAAGTTCTATGAAATTTCGTGCCTGAAAATAAAATTTTGACCTTTCGGTTTTCCTTGGGTTCTACATTTCGGTTCTACATTTGGGTTTTTCTTGTTCGTGTTTTTGTGATCAAAGATTTGCTTCTTTATGTTTTGAATTTTAACAATTACTAATTTTACTTTAATTTCGTAAATTTTACGTAAATTTTTCTAAATCTCCGTCTCATTCTTATGTGTATTTATTCAATGTATGGTGACTTTTTTCTACTTTTTGTCAACTTTTTTTTAAATTGAGGAGCAATGAATAACACTTCTTAGGGTTATCATTCTCAATTATTGAATAATTTTAATAGTAATTTATTTTACTTGTTCATCTCCTTTTTTGTTTTGTTTCGTGACGTCATCTGTTTCAAGATTGTATATTCAATTGCATTTTGTAAATCTATCTCCCTGTTCCAATTTCACTCATTCAATATTTTACCAACAAATTCTAACATTGTTTGATATGTTTTGTACAAATATGAAAATATACAATTACATATATTTCTACTTTACCAGGATTCCATGAAGCAGTTGGTGATGTAATTGCACTATCTGTGGCGACTCCGAAGCACCTTAGAGTTGTGGGTCTTTTGGAAGATGGACCAGATGACGTGGAATCTAATTTGAATCAACTGTTTCAAATGGTAATTATATTTAGACAATTTAGTTAAATAAATTAGTATTTTATAGATAAATATATTAAATATTATAATTTACTAGGTGGTAGAGTTTCGCAGCGACTTGTCCGGATTGGTATCACCGCCTTACCTATTCCTGCCGCCATAACGTCCAATGCTTGCCGTTGACGTGTTCCGGTTAGGAGGGTAAGGTAACCGGTACACTTACTTTTGCTCGAAGCCTAACATCTCAGCCTCAGGTTGTCAACGCACCATTACCACCTTTGGTGTCTCTAGGCGGCCTGAATTTCTTACCATTAGATAATCTGTCTGCTTGTTTGCCTTCCATTATCATAAAAAAAACAAAAAATTTTAGTTTTTAGGTTGTAATCCATTTGCTTAGGCTTATCAAATAAGGATTTTAAAAGTAACCATAATTAGCGTAAATTAACCATAATTGGCTAAAAGCGCTACTATTCAACAAATAAAAAGTTTCAATTTTATTGACAGGGGTTAGAAAAAATTGTGTTCCTGCCGTTTGCATATCTGTTGGACCTGTATCGATACAGCGTATTTCGAGGAACTACAACTCCTGATTTTTACAACTGTCACTTTTGGGAGCTTAAGGAGATATTCCAAGGAATCGAACCACCGGCAATAAGAACTGAAGAAGACTTTGATCCAGCGGCCAAATATCATGTTTCAGCTGATGTTGAATATATGAGGTGACAATTTAAATTTTTCCGTTTTCCCTTTTTGGTCCCGGTCTTCTGTGCAGAATACCACTAGCCAATCTGCCTGGCAATCATAAGAGGTGATCAAGGGTAAGGTTACATTATCAATACGGCTAACGGTGGTACTATGCAGTAACTTGTGTATGAAAGTGTTTAGCACTGTCGTGTTCCAGTTTGAAGAGTAGGAAATGCACACTAAGTCTAGCGTCCCGGTCTAGAGATAACCATGTGCTATTGACATAAAAAAAAACTATTACCATTAGTATCAAGCAATTACCACTTTTAAGTTTTTATATTTGTTTCTCTCTATATCGCAATCACAATTTAATTTTTAAATAGTTTTTATTTTTCTGTGGTCAAGTCATCCGATGTTGGCGTTAACTACATCAGATCTCGAGTTCAATTCGCGGGCAAAAATTTGGATTTTTAAATCCCAGTAATATTATATATCCCAAAGTTTGTTTGTTTGTATTGTTATAAAAACAACGTTGGCTTGGATTGAAAAAGAGCTAGGTTAGCGATAGATTTGCGACCTATCATTTTGTGGGATTAAATACCTGGTTAAAATCGTGGATGCTCCGATTGTACCTCTGACTGCTTGATCGTATTTACGGGTGTGAAGATACTTATTTATTTTTCCTTTTTTTCACACAATCCTTGTTTTCGTGCCTTATCTCTTTCAAGTCTGATTTCAGAGATGCTTCTGTTCCAGATACTACATTTCCTACATCATTCAATTCCAATTTCATCGTTCCTTGTGCCAGCTTGCCGGCGAGTACGTTCCTGGAGATGATAGCAAGCTTCTCTCCAACTGTGATATTTACAAAAGCGTCGAAGCTGGCAATGCTTTAGGGTAAGTTTTTAGTATTAAAAAGAAAATAAAGAGATTTCCTGATGATCAAAATACAAACACTTGTAGGCACCTGCGATGTTTTGATTCGAACGGCACCCAGCTTCTTCCGAAAATAAGTTTACCGTCTATTCAACCTTCCAACTGTAATAGGAAAATAATAAAAAATTGGCTAATGGCAGAAAGAAAAAAAGCGATAGTACCAATTTAAACTAGCTACAGGACTGTGTTACATTTTCAGACTAAATGTATTAGTATTCAGCAATCTCAATAATTACAACTAGTAGTAGATGAGATCATGTCATCTTTATGTCAGAAATTTAAACAATAACTAAATTGCGCCCGATGATAGGTCTTGCGAGTCACGTCTTAAAATAAATACTTCCCGTGTTAGTCAGGGCTCCTGTCCAGAATAGACCATCAGCCTTCCTGCCAGGGAGCTCGTAAAAGACGAGTATAGGCTTACCGTCACTAGCACCGTGACATCTGACTAGGTGGTAGAGTTTTGCAGCAACTCGCCCGGATTGGTATCTTGGCCTTGCCTGTTCTTGCCGCTATAACGTCAGTGCAGTGCCGTTGACGTTTTCCGGTTCGGAGGGCAAGGCAGCCGGTAAACTTACTATTGCTTGAGGCCTAACACTCCGGCCTCAGGGCAACGCATCATTACCACCTTTGATGACCTTAGACGGCGTGAATTTCTTACCAAATGGAAATCCGTCTACCTGTTTGCCTTCCAATATCGTAAAAAAACAATACTACAAGTGTTTTTCTGCTATTTTGAATTTCACGTAGCATGTTTTTCATATTTCCCTATTAGCAATGTTTTCCATTTAAAACTCATCTCAACTCTTCTTCACCCCCGTACAAAATAAATTTAGATAATAGTGGAATTAGAATGTTACTTATCTTGTACTTAACTAATTATGATCTTGTTTCTTCCATCATTTGTTTATCTTATCCAACTATTTCATTTCATTATATTTACTTGAGGTGACAGACAGCAACATTTGACCAGCTGCAGCTCCTTAAAATAATAATTCTTTGTTTTTAGAAAAATGTTACAAATGGGTTCTTCCAAGCCCTGGCCAGATGCTATGGAAGTACTAACTGGCCAGCGCAAGATGGATGCCAGTGGCCTGCTGGAATATTTCAAACCTCTTCATGACTGGCTGATAAAGGAAAACGAACGTACTGGAGAGTACATTGGGTGGGAGCCAAGCAAGATTCGTGAGTATATTTCATATTATTTACTGACGCATCTTATTTCTTCGTCATTACCACCAGAAATGTGGAAGGATTTTTTGAACTATCACAAAGTAGTCGCAAATCGACGTTCGTCGAATGTCGACGAACGTCGAACCAACGCTGACGAATAGCTGCAATACCAAACTTGTTGCTAAACTTTTAAAAATGAGTAAACTTTTTGAAGATTCTTTACTTGTTTGTTTCATATATTGAAAAGGAAAACAAGAAAATATACTTTTTTACTATAAAATATGGACGATATTTTCTAATTGTTTATTAATTCGAAAGATAGAATTTTGCTAAATACCGACAATAATGCGTATAACCGTGTTCCCTGTACAGAATAGACCATCTGTCTCTCCCTGCCAATTAGTTCGTAAGAAGCGAACAAGGTTAAGTGGTTGGTAATCCAACAGGACTAAGTTACTACCAGGGTTCCTACCATGTACGCTTAAAGCAGTTAAAAGTACTATTTCCATCTTGCTAAATTACCACCTTTATAAAATACGTTCTAAGGTTGTTTTTGTCCGATTGAAATAATACTATTTTAAGAGCTTATAGTAACCCCAACGTACTGTCTTTACCTATTACTGCCGCTATAATGACAGTGTTTTGTTTCGATCTGGAAGTTAAGACAGCCGGTAGCTTTACACGACGAGCCTTACGCCTCGGCCACAGGATAGCGACGCTGTGTGTGCCTCAATGGCTGTGTTTATGCAATAAAAATTGATTTATCCAATACAATAAATTTAATAATAACTTTACTTGCAGGCCACTGTACTCTAGAACAACAGAGTGAATTGGAGAATTCAGAATTTTGCAAGAAGTTGACGAATCAGGGTCTGTTGTAAGAATGTGATGATGAAATAAAAAATGTTATATTTATCTTTGAAATTGTTTTAACTTTTTAACACACAATTTTGCACTCATGTATAAACGGATAACTATCCAAAATTATTATGATATGAAGTGAGCAGATGATGTGGCCGGAAGGTGGACAAAGGAACTCTTCAAAGTTGAAACATAATCCTTTGATGTTTAAGCTTATTTGATAAGTCTGGTTAATACTTCTTCCTGGTTTCGATTCTCAGGTAGGCAAAAAAAGGAAAATGTTTTTTTTTCTAATAAAAATAATGTTACTCGGGATTGAATATGTGCCCTATTATCAATAGGCATGCCACTTATTATATTGTGGGGCTTAGTCTTCGATTAGCTGTCGGTGGCATGGTAGTGCCATTAAATGCTCAGAATAAAGTAACGTAAGGAATAGTCGTTATTAATAAAAGTTTGTTTTAGCAAAATATTTTTGCCCGTATCATGCTTGGCCTCCTTTCACCAAACCAAAACCAAAAAATTAGTTTGTCGAGTCATTTGCAAATATAGATTAATAGTATAGTAAGTAAAAGCTTCTTTTTTTAACTAGTTTTACTGAATAAGTAGATATTTAAAAAATATGCTGGCAGAGAAAAGGCTTGGACAAAAACGTTACATGAAATGCCGTGTTAAGCTATCCAGTCGCTCTTGCAAAACTGAAATCAGAAAGTAAATGGGATTAAAGAAGAGCTTATGCTTCTTTATTCCAGTCATGTGGAACGAATGACAGATAGAAGATTGACAAAATAGATACACAATTCGTGTAGATAATAGAAATAGAAATATATAAAGAAGTGCAACAATGTTTTAGAGCAAATTTAGTTGTTTAAATACCGTCTGAATCGACATATAACTTAACAACATATCTTTGTCTCTTTTTAACAAATGTTGATATTATGTGTGCTAAAAAAGATAACGATATTTTGGTCTATGCTCATTTTCACGTCAATTTAAAGTGACGTCATGACAGTCCTCATGCTTGACAAGAACGCTTTATTTTGTGTTAAATTTTGTAGCTGGTAGTTGCAATTTTATTCGGTGTATAATAACTCTTATTTATCTACCTAAACCTAACTATCGATCATCACTAATAAATCATGTATCGATATCGATACTATACGTTTTCTGGACAACCTTAGTAATGTTAGAATGGTAGCCATATTTTGTAGCAAATGGCAAGTCTTTCGTAGGTATTACATGTCCCATATACTTAGGGGTCAATGATATAGATAGATGTAGGTACCTGGGGAGACAAGTTGACATTCTACGACCAAGCTAATGAAATTGAAATCCAATGGCCAGTAATTTAGTAACAAACATACAAAATAACATACAGTTAAATTGTAAATACTTCCTTTTGCAGTCGGATTAAAAGGACTGGTGAAATCAAAAGTCCGCATCTACGGACCGTATTCTAAAAAAAGAATTAAAGGAAAAAAACGAATTATTATTAGAATCTGCTTGTCATAAAGATGCTACACATACAACAGCCAACACAGTTTTTAAAAAAAATTACACAAAAATGATAAAGCTATCGCGGAACCTAGTTGCATAGCTAATATTATTAATGTAGAGTTTATATGATAACAAATTTTTTGACGTTATGCTTTTGTTAAATGTTTTCTTATCATAACAATTTCTATGGTTCAGAGACCTATGAACGAAAGTTTCCCACTTAGAAAAAGTAAAAGAAATTAATATTGTTATTTTAGTAAGAACGTCGAAAAAACATAAGTTCGTTTTAAACATTTTTGTGATATACATACACTTTGTTAATACAATGAACAAAACCAATCTTGCCGTGCATGTATCCACGTAAAAACTAATTTGTAGCCAATGTATTGCTTTTCACAATGAATTGCCCGATCACATGTTGAACCTTTAAATAATTGTCACTAGAAGATCGCAAAAAAATAATCTGATAAAATGGTAAAGATAATTTGCTTCATACACTAATAACATAATATGAAAATATGTTTTATAACTCTATTTTCGAAACGTGGACATGATGGAAAACCCGTTGAATTTTAGAACTTAGATCTTCTCAATGAGAGGCTGTGTTATGACCCGATAATGGATTTAGGAATTGCGTCACCATTAAAAACTGTACGGTAGATGTTAAAAATTATTGTATATTTCTTATTCGACTGCACAAATAAAAACAGAACCAAGGATGTTGTTCGGAAAAAATTAAAAATGATTTTTAACGTAAAAAAGAATTAGAAACTGAAATAATTAAAATTTAGTATTTTGTATTTTAAATATTATTCTTTTACAAATCTCTGGTCTCTGATCAACAGAATTATCCGTAAACATTTCATTGTTTTTTAAATATTTATGTAAAACATACTTGGCAAAGTCTTTCATTTCACTTTTGTGATCGCATTTTGCTAACTTGGTCCCATCCAGTATACGTTGGATTCAAATGTGAACACTGGACCGATCTAATGGGGATAAAATAAATTTTCAAGAGTGTTAATTATATACCACCAGCACCAATTACTTAAATTTTATCGATATTAATAAATATAAATACATGGCTCACAGCCCTATTTGATCTGTGATGTAACTTATTATGTCAAAACTGATGTTTATGACGTTTATGCTTGAGCCAGTTAATTAAAAGAAAAAAATAATAAATGTCTTTGTCAAAATTAAAAAAATAATATTAAATTAAATGGAGTTTTGGCGCCATCGTGAATGAAGATGCTCGTAATTTTTTCACAATTATTGAATTTAGTGTAAATTACGAGTAAAATTAGTTAATTTAGGTGGAAATTAGTTTAATTTTGTTCAGCGAAAGTGCACAAATGAAATAATCATGAAGAAATTAGTGTACCGTGAATTTCTTCGCTGCCGCCAAATTACCCAAAGTGAGCTTGTGTAAAGTGACCACCGCTTTACTCAAGACCCTGACGTGACTTTGTAAATAGTGACTAATGACTATATAAGAATAATTAATACGGATGATATGTGACTAATGACTATAAGAAATCTTCTTCTTCTTTTATAAATATGGCTTTCAATCGTTTTTCACGACTTATTTAGCCAATATCAGGTACGGGACCACCACACAAATTAATACGGAAGATGTGTCAGCATGGCCTAAAGGTCTTAGCCGGCCCCAGAAAGGGGCTTAAGAAACTTAAAAAATGTCAAAATAAAAAAAAATAAGTAACTAACTATAAAATTAAGAGTTTTGACGCCATCGTGAATGAAGATAGTCGTAATTTTTTCACAATTATGGAATTTAGTGTAAAATATGAGTAAAATTGGTTAATTTAGGTGCTCGTAATTTTTTCACAATTATTGAATTTAGTGTAAATTACGAGTAAAATTAGTTAATTTAGGTGGGAATTAGTTTAATTTTGTTCAGTGAATGTGCACTAATGAAATAATCATGAAGAAATTTGTGTATCGTGAATTTCCTCGCTGCCGCCAAATCTCATAAACGAGCTTGTGTAACGGAACCATCGCTTTACTCAAGATCCAGACAAGACTGTGTAAATAGTGACTAATGACTGAAATAAGGAATTAATATAGAAGACATAAATTGAAAATATATAACAAAAAAAAGATTTATTAATACGGAAGACGTGGCTGTATGGACACAGATCCTTTGCCTTTCCTGGGATAAAATTAAAAAAACAACAACAACAACTATAAAATTAATTATTGAAAGTTAAGTTATTTAACTTAAAATTATCCTATTAATATTATAAATGCGAAAGTTTGTAAGTATGGATGTATGGATGTTTGTTACTCTTTCACGCTCGAATGGCTGAACGGATTTGTCTGAAATTTGGAAGACAGATAGATTGTGACCTGGTTTAACATATAGGCTATTTTTAATCCCGATCGCACACCGGGTTTCTGTGAAAACGCGGGCGAAGCCGCAGGTAGCAGCTAGTATAATTATATAGGAAAAATTATCCAACATGAAAATAAATTAAATAAACAGTTAAGGGTATGTCAATATAAAATAAGCAGTAAACAGTCAATAAAGCAATAATAATAATACGACTGAAACATTATTTATTGAATTTAAGGCAAAAAAATTATATTATTTAGTAGATTATATCAAATTACTAGAAAATATTTAATAGGGGGGATGTATTTAATTCTATTTGGTCATTTAATAATTGTAGATTATTTTTTCTTTTAATAATTTATAAGGCTTGGTTGTTAACCTCAGGTTGGCAGCGTACCATTACCACCTTTGGTCTCTAGGTAGCGTGAATTTCTTATCAGGAAATCCATCTGCTTGTTTGCCTTCCGATATTATAAAAAAAATAGTTGGGAGAGCGGTCCTTCTAGCTTATAAATCAATAAAATTACAAGTATGATCCTAGATTAAGATTTTAACTCAATCGACAGTTGTCATCTACACATAATTAATATACTTGATAAAAAAGTAATGAAACTAAATACGCTCAAAACTATTTTTTGGAGGGAATGATTATATGATGATACATAACCTTAAATGTTATTTAAATGGGTTATTTAAATTTTGGTCTGTTTTTCAACATAAAACAAACAAATTTTGTCCGTTCATTTTTTTGTCATGCAAAAACTTAAATTTTAACCAAATGTTGTGTAGTAGTAACTTAGTTTAACGTTAAGGATTATGTTGGAGCTTAGAACGAAAACCTTTCGTTCCCATCACTAGTGAAAAGTGCAGTGCCCGATTTACCTTGAGTAAAGGAGTCTGGGTGCTTGAATCGGTGGCGCCGTGGTGGTTATACGAAGTAAGCCTGCCAGATGCGATCTGATTTTTTTTGGTATGGATTGCAGTTTTGAACTACTTACATAGCTGCGGATAACACTAAACAGAGTTAGCCTTCATTGCCCAACAGTGGATAAACGGTTAAAGTAGCTCACGAAGGAATAATTCAGCGTCGCGCGTCGAGCATGGTCATGAGAACCCGTCGCGTGCTTATTATGAAGGTGGTTACCCTAAAATCTAAAACTGTAAGATTAATTCTTACACCAAAATTGACACTTTGAAAATTATGATATTTTAAGCAAGCAAAAAAGTCCTTACAAAGGTAAACCTTCGATTTTCTCGCAAGCCATATAGACATAGGCTAAGTAGAAGACACCTTCGTTTGGTCATCAGGGCAATTACAGAACAGTATCTTTTGCACACCCATATCCCCGAAGAGATAGGCAGAGGCACATGCAGGGCAGCCACGACTAGCAGAAGACACTAAGTCCCACAACGTGATAGGTGACAAGCCTATCGCCATCCTGGCACATATCCAATCCCGGGCAACATTACTTTCATTAAAAAATTAAAAATGCACATTTTTTTGACGCTTAACCCAAGGATCGAACTTGGGACTTCAATAAGTCTAGTCCGATGTTGGACCGCTGTCCGATGTTGAGACAAAAGAAGCAGAAGTCCACAGCTCTTCCAACGTTAGGATGTGATAAACTACTTGGTCAATGAACTTGAATATCCGACGGCTCTCACTTTGACGTCGCATCACGAAGTTATTAGGCTTTTTGGAAGAACGAGAGCAAATCGAAACCCTCGGCAATTTATTTCAAGTTGCGGAAACCTGCTTATAAATGAAGGAGAAGTAGTTAGTGGAATGTAGTACAGCAGCACCATTAGTGCCACTTCCTTTCACTTCTTCAGATATTCTTCACGCCTTAGAGTCGGTGCTCGCTGTTGTCATGTTACGTGCTGGAGAGCAGAGTAAGACTAGTAGTAAATTTCCGCAAATATCCTCTTAAATATTTTTTCAATTGACACATAACTCTACAGTTCAATTACACCAGCGGTTTTAATCTATACTTAATATATGTAAAGACGATAATGAATACTACTGGTATATGTACTTAACATATGTATAATGCAATATTCATGTGAATTTAGTACGAGTACATTAGTTTCTAAAAATGTTTATAATTTATAAAAAAAAATTGAATTTTGTCTGTAAATGTGTCTACCTTAATCTTCCCTTGGACTTTCCGTGTTATTCCATGTTCTGTTAGTAGAAATAGCCATCTGTGTTAAATGTGTCTTGCCCTTAAGGCAAAGGCAGGCGCACATAGGTTCAATGGTTTATTACAAAATCACTGATAAGAATCCTCCGTTCTGTTCCGTTAATATGGAAGTATCTTTCTTTCATCTTAAAAAAATGTGGCCAGTAGACTTACACATAAGTCGAAATGCTGCGGCTGAAGCACACACAATAACAGTTCTCTCTTACCACCATTTGAACTGCTTGGTTGCTCTCTTATAACATAAACAATATCTTTTTGTTGGAATCAGGCAGTCTACTGAAGTTAAATATATTTAAATATTGTGATAGCTAACTGGTCCCTGTAAGAACGATATAACTAAAACACGCGGTCAAAGCCGGGGGCTGCAACCAATGACAAATATATAGTGATAATAGCATTCTCGTATCACCTGTTAGTTGGTTCTGTGTTGTCTAAAGAAGTGCTAGAATATTATATTAAAATTAAATAGTAGTTAAGTATAGTTATATTTATAAAAAAATAGGTGATCTTCATCACTTCATATGATTAAAAACAAATAGATTTTTACAGTTGTACTGAGCAGCTAGCGCTGGACAGAGGTGAGATCTATATACAATATAGGTACATTAAACATTTTGAACTGACGCCAAAAATTTCGTTTATCGGAGGTTATCAAATTGACTTTACATATTTTTAACCGAATCCAAAAGCCATTATTTTTGACTTGACGTTTTTAGCAGACTAAAAAAAAGGATGTCATCCATTCGATTGCATGTTTTTTGTATGTTTGTTACGCACTGACATAGTCAATGTTGAACAGATTCTTGGTTCTTTTAAGGAAAGTGCGTCATACATTTTACGAATTGCCTTAAAATTGTTTTTGAGTTATATTTAATATTAATAATAATGCACGACGCGTGCCACGTTCATGTAAATGCCAATTTGCCACCTCGGAAACAAGAACCATCTTAACGTAGTGAACAGGAAATTGAAGTCGATTTTTGAAGTTTTACTTCGTTTAAATTATTTTATTATTTTGAAATAGTCTTATTTTATTTAATAATGTAATAGTATTTTAACAGAGTTTTTAATAAGAAGTATGAGGTGAAAACTGTCGCGAAATATTTATAATTTTATAAGATTAAATATAGTAGTTATTAACAAAAAGAGCCAGCCAGGTTTTGGAGGCAAATGTATGTTTTATTTATTTTCCAATATGTCAATAAAGAAAACAAAAATAAATTGAAATAAAAACTTTTTAGAACAAGCTTTTATTTAAATGCTCTAAAAAGAAGAAAAAAATATTTTTTCTTTAAAAATATTAACTATGAACTTACAACCTCATTATATATAAACTTATTTGACTATATATAAAAGCTTGTCGCGCGATTTTCTTGAGTAAATAAACTTGTAAGTAAATATACAAATTTCAATTGAAGTATAAATTGATCACCGCTACAAGCTTTTATGGTCACTTAAGTTGTGTATAATAAGGTTGTAAGTTTACAGTTAATATTGTTATAGAATTTTTTTTCTTTTTAGAGCATTTAAATAATCTCAAAGTTTTTTTATTTCAATTCATTTTGTACATTTTTGTTATCGCTAGTTTACTGGCTGGCGTATCTTAGTCTGTTCATCTGATTCCAGGCATAACTGTTGCAAGGTCGTTTTCCGCTTAATTTCGAACAATCCTGTTCTTCAACAAGGAGACCTTATCATCTTACCCTATTTGTCGAGTATTCCAGAGCTCCGCTTTTTTATGACATTGAAAGACAAACAAGCAGACGGATTTCCTGATGGTAAGAAATTCACGCCAACTAGAGACACCAAAGGTGATAATGGTGCGTTGCCAACCATAGTCCGGGATGTATGACCTCGAGCATAAGTAAGTTAACATCATATTAAACCCCGACGTCACTCAGCCCTCGGTACAGCCTCACCTTGACTTGGGAGTTTGGAAGAATGCGCTACTTATTTCAGCTTATAGCTTACTTGAGCCTCACGAAACATAGGTCTGGGTTTGAATTTAGCGTTGTCCTTCTCTTAGAAAGGTTGCAGATCAATGCTGATGACGACCATCCCTCCAAATCACACAAAGCAAAGTTAATCAATCAATGTTACTGTCTTCAAAAATGTTTCAAACCAATTTTTTTAAGCAATCTCTTTCATTATAGGAAAACACAAATAAATTCAATTGTGCACCATATTGGATTGAAAGTGATGTCACATTGTTTTTCGAGTTGCTCTCAATAAGCCCTTTCGTATAACTCCCATATTAAAGAAGTGCATAAAATAACCTTTCCGTCATCTTGGATGATCCCACGATATTGGATTTAGAATGACGTCACATTATTTTTCGATTTGATCTTAACGTGTCTTTTCATTTGATACCCATATTGTAGAAGTGCAATAAAATAACTGTTCCGCCATCTTAGATGGTTCGCCATATTGGATTTATAATGACGTTACGTTGTTTTTCGAGTTGCTTTCAACGAGCTCTGGAACGAAATGACGTTATGTTATTTTTTGAGTTGGTCTCAATGAGCTCTCTTAATTGATACCTATATTGTAGAAGTGCATTATAAATAACTAAAAAAGTATCTTCACGCCCATATCCTCGAAGAGGTAGGCAGAGGCACAACCAGGGCACCCACGACTAGCCTAAGATACTAAGTCCCACAATGTGATAGGTGGCAAGCCTATCGCCAACCGGGCACATATCTTATCCCGAGCAACATTTTTTTCATTATAAAATTGGAAAAACCCAATTTTCTTTTTCTTGCCCGACCCGGGATTCGAACCTGGGACCTCATGCAGTCGAGTCCAACAACTGAACTGCTAGACCACAGAGGCGACTATTCCTCCATTTCGGATGGTCCGCCATATTAGATTTAGAATGGCGTTACATTATTTTTCGAGGCGCTCTTAGCGAGCCCTTTCATTTAATACCCATTTTGTAAAAGTGCATTAAAAATAACTACTCCGCCAACTTGAATAGTCCGCCATATTGGATTTAGTATGACGTCACGTATTTTATCGTGCATTGTCATTCAACTCAATCGATTGAAGATATCTGCTTCAAAATTGAGTTCAAAGATTCCACCCGAACTAACATATATACATTGCAAGCTAAATAAAAGCTTTTAAAAGTTACTTGTATTTGGTCGTGTTATAATTTTGCCATTATTTATAGTTGATAGTTCTTTTTCAGTGAAGTAGATTTTTTTAAATGTTTTCTGTTTGTTCCAATAGTTTCCAAATTCAGGACAATTTCAATTTAAAACATAAGTTTTACAAGTTCATAAAAGTATGACACCTTTTTTGAACGGGTTTTTGACCTGTGAAATGTGCGAAATGACCATTGTCAATAACATTATTTTTTCTGAAGGCGATTCGTACGAAATTAATTTATTAGCACATGTCTTGTGTTTTGTGGGATACGGTTTCGATAAAGTACACTATCACAGAAGCTTTACGGTAATTTATTTTTGTTAATATGAATAAGACACAAATTAACAAAAATATGTTATTAAAATTAAAAAAAAACCTAAATATTAAAGATCACGAGGTAAGAACCTCGTCATGATATAAGTAAAAGAGAATTGAGCAATGAAAAATGATCAAGTCTCGTACATAAAACAATAGTAAAATGTATTTCTATATTTTTTTATAACAATTTAAGTAATACGCCCATGAGATTATTATCATTAAAATTTATCAAAAACATGTTGATAGGGTTAAATTTAATTCCATTAAATTTTTTTGTGATTAATAATTACTTTTGTAAAGAATATAAAAAATGAATATTAAAATATGTATTTTAAAATAATTATTTTATTGTAAAATCAATTAGAATACACCACAGATTTTCCGTAGTGCTCTCATTTCGACCGCATTTATCCTACTTTCATGCTCTTTCTGACATACCCAACTCTCGCTTCCATACAGTAACGTTGGAATAAGCACAGAATTATGCAAAGCGAGTCTAGCTTTTTGACTTAAAACCTCGCTTTGGAATAGCTTACCCAACGCTCCATTCACACTATTCCCTGCACTCACTCTCCTCTCTACATCCGCGGTGTACCTTCCATCCCTGCTAAAAGCACAA
>NJDC01006470.1:21484-31951 GCA_002245475.1 Calephelis virginiensis | reverse complement strand
TCGAAGTGGTAGGCAGAGGCACAACCAGGGCACCCACGACTAGCCTAAGATACTAAGTCCCACAATGTGATAGGTGGCAAGCCTATCGCCAACCGGGCACATATCCTATCCCGAGCAACATTTTTTTTATTATAAAATTGGAAAAACCCAATATTTTTTTTGTTGCCCGACCCGGGATTCGAACCCGGGACCTCATGCAGTCAAGTCCAATAACTGAACCGCTAGACGACAGAGGCGATAATAAAATGTATTTCTATATTTTTTTATAATAATTTATGTAATACACCCATGAGATAATTATCATTAAAATTTATCAAAAACATGTTGATAGTGTTAAATTTAATTACATTTTTTTGTGATTAATAATTACTTTTGTAAAGAATATAAAAAATGAATAATAAAGATGTATTTTAAAATAATTATTTTAATGTAAAATCAATTAGAATATTTGCATATCTCAAGCAACCATGCACCAAATTGCAATATGTTCAAATACCTAAATCATTTTGTAACATCTTTTTTTAACACACATATTCCGCGAATAAATATTTTTTTTCATTTTCATTTCCATTTTATCAAATATTAATGACATTTAAGGACTCAAGAATTATGTGAATAAGCATGATAGCTCGTAAGCTTTCTCTTTAATTTTTTAATAGGGAATATTACTGTTTTTGGTCATATAGATCATAGCATGTTTATCGTATCTTTTAACGTATTTAAAATCAATGGTTTTTGCCTTGCTTTAGTTTGCCTCCACTGCTGCCTTTGCTTAGTCCTTGCTGACCTCTTCAAGGATATGGGCGTGAAGATACTAATTTTTATTTGTTATTTTTTAAGTCAGTCAAATTTAACCTAAATAATTTAACTGTATTAAAACTGCAAAAACTGACTTCATTATTTCGTTAACACGTCACAATTAGATATTTTTAACCGAGTTTGAAAAAATGTAGGGTTAAAATGTTCGACTGTCATATTCTTTGGCGTGTTAATCAATAACTTCGTTTTATCTTAAGCTATTTTGAAAACTAAATTTTTTTGAAAAAGCACATATCCAAGGTCCCCATTAGCAGTCTAGTAGCTACCAAGTCAGTATCTGATGATGGATGCCCGAGAAATCGAAAACGTACTGATATTTTGAGTACGTAGTACTAGTAGAAATATTTTTTTATAAGAAAAAGGTTATTTTAATTACTCAAAGCAAAAACTTTTCTATAAACCTTATTAGTAGATAAATAATTAAAAAATATTTTTAAAGAATTAAAAAAATATATATGCATTACTAGCCGACTACGCGAACAACGTGCACTTGGCACTCCATCCCCTTTGCCTACTCTGTACTTTTTATTAAAGATGACTTGTGTTTTCAAATGTTTCTCTACATTCTGGATTTTAGCTTAAGCATGAGTGTTATTATGTCTGTAATTTTGAAACTACAAATCATATTTGACGTCAAGAATAATCAGGACAATCTGTGAAGCACGTACTACAAACTAAATATCAATTTTATTATTCAGCCAGTTTGCGTCCATAGTGAACGCGAACCCATCTTTCTATCTCTTACAAACTGTCTTATGTAAGTATATTCAGACCCGTATCCCCAAATTCATTCATTCATTCATTTCACGGGTGACGATATTTTTATTAGAAAACTTAATACATGTTTTTGGTTGTTTAGTGAAACCTGTAGTATTTTACCGATTTTCGGATGGGAACTCCTGATTTTAAAATTAACAACTATATATCTTTCTAGACTAGGTAATGCTGAAGGTTATCGTAGAATTGGCCCTTGTAGGGGCTATAGCTTCAGTCTTCATAGTGACAGTACAAACTCGGGTCGTAGGAAAGTATGACGATGAATCTGCTGGCAGGAAATACATGCATTCCCTTAACGAGATCATCGGCAAAGCTGGAAATAAGATAGCAAAAGCATCCTGGAATTATGAGTCCAACATCACGGATTACAATCAGGAGATAATGGTGAGTTCCTAAATTTTTTCCTTTTGTTGGTTCGGGCTCCTTTGCAGAATAGATCATCTGCCTTCCTGCCAGGCAGTTCGTAAACTTGTGACATCTGACCAGGTGGTAGAGTTTGGCAGCGACTCACCCGGATTGTTACCACCGCCTTACTTATTCCTGCCGCCACAACGTCATGACGTGTTCCGGTTCGGAGGGTAAGGTAGCCGGTAAACTTACTTTTGTTCGATTCCTAATATGCCGGGGTCAGGTTGGCAACGCACCATTACAACTTTTTGGTGTCTCTAGGCGGCGGAAATTTCTTATCATCAGGAAACCCGACTGTTTGTTTGCCTTCCAATATGATAAAAAAAATGTTAGATATTTATACGGGGTAGTATAATTATACACTTCCAAAAAACAGGAGGTTCTCGGTTCAACTCTAAGTCATCTCTTTTGTGTCAGAAGTAATTGCCTATGTATTTACTCTCTATCACTTTTTAACCCCCGACGGAAAAAGAAAGGCTTTAAAAGTTTGACATGTTTGTGAGCGTGCGTGTGTATATACCTATTCTTTTTTTACAAATTGAATCTGACCCCAAAAGTAAGCAAAATTATATGCTTGTGTTATGGGTGTTAGTCAACTATTGTTATACATAGAACTACTTAAATAGATACCAGAATAAATTTAATAAGCACCCAGACCCGGAGATACAGACATCATCAAATGTCCATCACACAAATTCCTGCCCGTCGGGAATTGAAACCGAGCCTCGCGGTTGGTCGATGTAGTTAGGCGTGTACGCTAACCACTTGACCAACGAGGCGGCGCGGGGTGTAAGTGTAAAAATGTTCATTTATCCTATTAATATTATAAATGCGAAAGTTTGTAAGTATGGATGTATGGATGTTTGTTACTCTTTCACGCTCGAATGGCTGAACGGATTTGTCTGAAATTTGGAAGACAGATAGATTGTGACCTGGATTAACATATAGGCTATTTTAAATCCCGATCGCACACCGGGTTTCTGTGAAAACGCGGGCGAAGCCGCAGGCAGCAGCTAGTGTAATTATAATTGAATGAACTTACTTTGTTGATTATTGTTTTGCCTAAAATTAACCAAAGTTGACTAGAAATGGCATTAATTTTTAGATTGTTATTATTGATTCTTTATTAAGTAATAAATAAATTTGATAAACACACAAAGGCCCATAACACATAAAGGCCCGTGGCGTTAGGAGTGTATGATAACCGCTCAACTAGCGAGGTAGTTAAAGATGGATAAAAGATAGATAATGTATTGTTTTTTTTTTCAGAATTACTGCGTTTTATGCTATTTAAATTGATGATAAGGAGTCGCCTCTGTGGTCTAGCGGTCCGGGTGTTGGACTTGACTGCATGAGGTCCTGGGTTCGAATCCCGGTTCGGCCAACATAATAAAATTGGATTTTTTCAATTTTCTAATAAAAGAAATGGTCGGGATTGGAAATGTGCTCGGTTGGCGATAGGCTTGCCACCTATCACATTGTGGGACTTAGTGTCTTCGGCTAGTCGTGGGTGCCTTGGTTGTACCTCTACCTACCTCTTCGGGGACATGGGCGTGAAGATACTTTTTTTTTTTGATAAGGAAATCAGCGCGTATCAGCTTGTCACTAAAGTTGTTAACTGTATCTAACCATCATGTTCATCGGTTTATTGATTCCCGTCTAGTCCCCTTAACGTTTAGCCTCTTGCTTGCTTAAGTAAGGTCACCAACTAACTAAAAAAAAAGTTGAGAGGTGTCAAGGGACACCCGGATGTTTTTCACAATCTCTATCAATCTCTAGTAAACAATAAAGTTGTTAGTAAACATGAAAAAAAAATAAAAAAAAATAAACAAAATAAAAAAATTAATAAATAAAAAATAAAAAAAACAAACATGCGCAATCCGCAAAGATTACAATAGCTTACTATAGCAAAAAGTGTCGTGACAGCTTTTCGTAAGATTTTTTTCCGTCTAGCCTCCTTTCACAAAGTGCAATAAGGAACTTCGTTCCAACAACTAAAAAACTGTAACATGGCAGTGGTGAGCTTTCACTTTATTACGCTATATTTCTGGGCCTATGTGGTCAGAGTGTATGCAATTGCATAAAAAATAAATAATTCAATTTTAAAATTAATAAAAAAGTTTTTAGGTATGGACTAATTTTGCTTATAAAGCTTATAAATCGCCTTTTTGGGGCTAGATCACATATTGGGGTAGACTTCACTTAGATTTATTTATACTCATTATATTCCAGTTGCAAGTAGCTCTAGAAATAGCAGAAGAAGAAAAGCGAAATTGGGAAGAAACTATGAAGTATAATTGGAACGACTTCGAAGATGAAGATCTGAAGAGGCAGTTCAAGAAGTATTCTCTGTTAGGCACGTCGGCGCTGCCGGAGGATCTTTACCAAAGACTGATCGAGGCTGTTGATAATATGCAAACGAATTATGCTAAGGCGACTATCTGTGACTACAAAGATAGGACGAAATGCGACTTGCACGTGGAACCAGGTAAATCATACATTTCTATTTTTGTACTGTTCATATTACTACACACGTCATTGACTTTGCGTATACGCTTAACATTGTTGATGGAACTCAGGTTCGATATTTGTCAGGGACATGCCTGGTGTAAAAAATGTTTATTAATAAATGTGGATGTTTGTATTTTTTTACTAAGTTATAAAATTTATTTCGGTATTTATATATATTCATATATACGACTGTGTCAACTGTTTTTATTTTACATCCATACTAAAACATCTCTTTCATAAGTTTTTATTATTCTAATTAAAGTTTGTCGATTATAGCATTTAGTTTGTAAAGCTGACTCTATAATATATAAAATCTAGTACAAATTTAATAGTTATTTTTACCTGACATCAGCTATAATTATTTTATTTAATACTTTCCTTTTGAGGGTTGGCTGGAAGAAATTTATTTTATTATAGATAGCTCGCCCTTTGTACATTGTTTTACTTACTTTTAAGTATATTTTGTAATGTCAGTTGTGTACATTAAAGAGTTTATAATAATAATAATAATAATTAAATCTGATAACTTTCTCACAATGCGAGTCATGTGAACATTTTTCATTTGAATTGATGATTTAATTAATGTTTTTGACGGGATACTTACGATTAAGAAGAATGAAAATAAATTAAAAACGGTAAAGTGAGAGTCGGACTCGCCCAATAAGGGTTCCGTAGCAGAAGTCATCATAATACAAATGCTCTTTTAATTCATTCACTTCATAGTTCACAATATACAATCTACGATACTACTATTTAAATTATGCGCTTTGGCTTAACACTTTTCACTCTTTTTGCACTTTATACTTTTTTTTTAATTGGCTGACCTAATCTAAATTTAAGCGAAATAATTAATTATGTGTAATAAAAACTCTATATTAAATTAAAATACATTCGGATTGCCGAAGCTTGACAAATATAGCCAAAGCACATAATTTAAATAGCACTACTATATTGTTGTGTGGTTGCAGTTTACCTCACTTCTGCGATTTGCGCGATTCTAAAATAAGCATCATCATCTTTTTACAGTGAAATACAACTATTTTTTAGTGTTATTGTTATAATACCTATCAAGAAACTGCTTATTAGATCTCATTCAAACCAATTTTCGGTGGTAACATGGTGTACATCATTTATGTATGTATATATTTTTGACTTTTATCGTTCTCTTATTTTAGACATTTTTTTAAGTGTCAACATTTTAAGTGTCTCTCGCACAATCAACTCAGTTTAGAATAAAAATGTTGTACAAACCTCTATATCATTTTAAAAAAAATAACTGTAGATAAACTGCACTAATGGATTTGATGAAATTTGGACCCCCAAAATGTTATGTTTCTATTTTTGTGTGAAAATCTTAATGCGGTTTACAGAATACATCTACTTACCAAGTTTCAACAGTATAGCTCATAAGAGAAACTATAAAATATATACTACATATATACCTATACTATATAACTATAGACTATAAAGTGTCGGGAAAAATTGGCTGTGACATACGGACAGACAGACCGGCACGACGATCCTATAAGGATTCCGCTTTTTGCCCTTGGCTATGGAACCCTAAAAAAGAAATTTTTAAATCAGTTCAGCAGTGCCCGAATTCAAATCCTTCATTATAATATTTCCAGAAGTGACAAATATCTTCGAAAACAGTGAGGATCCAGAAGAGCTGAAGTATACTTGGTTGGAGTGGCGCAAGGCCGCTGGAGCGCCTTCTCGACAATATTTCACAGAGTATGTGAACATGAGCAATAAGGCTGCCAAGCTGAATGGTACTTTATAAAGTTATACACACTTCAACAAATTATACATTTATGCAATAAATGTGAATAGTGAATGTTTTACACATTAAGTCATTTATTTTGCAGGTTTTGATAATGTTGCCGAGTTGTGGATATATGCATATGAAGAAAAAGATAGTGAAGATCAATTCGCAGCACTTTGGCAACAAATCAAGCCTTTGTACCTACAGATTCACGCCTACGTAAGACACCGTCTCCGACTTAAGTATGGAGAGGACGTTATATCTGCCAGAGGGCCCATTCCTGCTCATCTGTTAGGTGAAATACTTTATCATCCGCAACTAACTACGGTGAACAATTTTTGTTGTGATATTTGAATCCAAACAAGCTAAAGTATATCCTGGCGGTAATACACACCTATTGGCACCTTTGATGTTAACAGTGCGTTACCAACTTTGTTAATGCTTAGTGATTATGAGTAAGTTTTCCAGCTTCAATCCGAAATAGTAGCGGTGTCGCTTACATACTGTAATTGTTGTTGTAATTAATTATATTTAATATAATTGTAATTGTATTAAGTAACAGTGGTACAATCTGTTTAAGGCTATAGGAAATATAGTCCTAGTAGAGTCCAAGCAGGGCCGTCTTAGATTAGGCTGGGGCCTTTGGACGCACGAAAACTTGGGGCCCTTTTGTAATATAAAGAAATCAAACTTTACAATTTTTTTCACTATGATTTTTTGGATAATCAATTACATTATTTTATTACAGTATGTCATTAATAATACTGGTAAGCCGCGGTTTTTTTTTATGATTGCGATGACAATTTTTTTCAAGATTTCTGTAGAGCAAAATCTTCTATTAAATCCTCAAACTCAATTTTCTGAAGAATGTCACTTTCTATGCATATAATTATTGACAAATTACTTAGTCGTTCGAAATAAAATGGTCCCGAATTCGGGCAACGAGAAAATGTAATGCACCCAACCAAAATATTTTAGGGTTAAAAGTACGTAAAATGGCGATCCTCGGGGCCCTCTGAGTATAGGGGCCCTGGGCACTGGCCCCAAGTGCCCTTGTGGTAAAGACGGTGTTGATCCCAAGGATGGATTACTGAAAAAATCTCGCCTTTGACAAGCTGCTTGGTACTAAATCGGACAGCAGCTGACCAAATTTTTTTCAGACACTAGATAGAACTAATTATAAGTCCACTTTTACTTTTTTGAAATACAGATTTTTTTGGCAACGGAATCATTGTTGGTTCGATATTTACACATGTATGTATGTCATAGCCACTTAATTCCTGATCTATCGGGACTACATTATTAAGCATCAGAAAAATCTACTAGGTGATATTTATTTTATACCATTAGGAGAGCGGCCTGTTGTTTGCTATTTTAAAATAATAAAAAAAATATTTAATTTAGGCAAAACACAGCTACATTTGGCCCAAGTTAAATTTATTCTGTACTTGTGTATGAAAACGAAAAAGGGCGCAGGCGATATGGTGGAAGCTTGAAAAGGCTAATATAATGCGGATGGATAAGGAACATATTTGTTTTCTAGGTAATATTTGGGCTCAGAGTTGGGAAAACGTGGAAAAGTTCTCCAGACCGTATCCAGAAAAACCTGATGTAGATATAACAGACGCCCTAATTAAACAGGTAAATTGTGTGTGTGCATGTGTGTGTGAGTGTGTTCGTCCGTTTGTTTGTGTGTGTGTGTATGTGTGTGTGTGTGCGTGTGTGTGTTGTTATTGTGTAGTTAGTAATTACCAATAAACCTAGATGACCAAGCATTGCATGGTATTGTTTATAAAACGATATTTTCTAGGTACCGTACCAAATTTTAGTAGTATCCAATAAGTAATTTAGTACTATTGACGAGCCAAAATTAAGCTACATTCGAGATTCTTTCTGGTTTATTTGTAATAAAAGTTTGAGGATCGACAGGGCACCCTAAAACTAAAGGCTTCGTATCCTTATAGTCAATAGTCAAATATTTTTATTCAATATAGGATAACATTAATCTCTCATTGAACGTCATTACTACAAAATTATAATTATGATATACAAACAATTACATCACAAACTAACGTCATTACATAAATAGTAATTAATTATAGTACATTATAGTAGTAAATTATACTTAACATTAAAAAACAGCGATATTAATAAATCTATCAAACTCAATGCCCAAAGACTAATGGAAAAAATATTATCGCTTATTCAAAACTATTGCCAGATTTCTTTGTCATCATTGTCACTTATCTTACAGTACGTTTTCTGAAAAAGTTTTCTCTTAATAATATTTTTTAAATTATCTGTAAGGGAAATCTGCTATTTCCTTTGGTATTCTATTGTAAAAGCGGACTCCATTTCCCATTAATGATTTATTACATGTTTGCATGTTCTAAATCGAAGTGGAACTAAATAAATAAGATGAATATGATAGGTGCAGTATTTTTTGTAATTAGCTTCTGAATCAGAATTTTTGGGGTGTATTTCTTGCATGTCAATAGTTCCGGTTCTTATACCTCATTCTCTGTCTTTATCTTTTTTTCTGTGATAGTTTATTGATTACCATATACTATTTGCCTAAATACCCTGCTGAATCAGGCAAATATGTATGTAATATAAATTAATAATGCAACAAATATTCACGATCCCATTTTACAAGATTGTGGGGGGGGGGGTGAAAGTTATAAGTTTTTGAATTCTTTGTTGGTTGTACGTACTTGTACGTTGGTCTGCTGTTGTACGTCGGAAACTAACTCTATGAGGGTTCAAAAACCGACAAAAGACTTTGAGAAAAGGTAGGTAGTACCTTTACGCTACTCTTAGCTCGTCGTGGTTGGTGCTCCCAAATCAATTACTTTAAAAAAATCAATAAGTAGCTAAAGTGTTTGTTTACCAATTTTAATGACAAGTAACGATTTATGATCTTTGATTGGTCAAAAATTCGAGTCGAGTGAATCCTCTCAACGGACATGTCACGACCTGATAATCAGCAATAAAATCAGCATAGATTAATGCGGATGCTGATGTTGTAAACAATGCTGATAATAAGCTGATGCTGATGCTGATATTCGCAAACATCCCTGGTATGTATGTATAGTGGGCTAGAAGGAAACCGTTAGTGTAAAAGTGAGAAAGGGCAAGCTTCTTTGGTTCGGTCATGTAAAAAGAATTGCAAAAGGAAGATTTGAAAAACAGATATAGAGACCTAGGTTGATATTCCACAATCGAACCTCTAGGATTTGATCCGATAATGATGTCAAAAGAAAGTGTTGTATTTTCATAAAAAGTGTTATGAATGTAGAAGAAGCTAGGCAGGCTTGAAAGTACATATTATTTAGCACTCGATAATTTCGGAACCCAACAAAGAACATAATGTAAATATATGTATATAGAAGAGATAAGCCTTTTGTTTGAAATTGAAAGAACTTCAAATTTAAATCGCCTCTGTGGTCTAGCAGTCTGGCGTACTTGACTTCTTAAGGTATCGGGTTCGATTCTCGGGTCGGGCAACAAAAAAAATCAAAAAATACAAATATGTGCCCGGTTGACGATGGCCTTTTGTTTGAAATTGAAAGAACTTCAAATTTAAATCGCCTCTGTGGTCTAGCAGTCTGGCGTACTTGACTTCTTAAGGTATCGGGTTCGATTCTCGGGTCGGGCAACAAAAAAAATCAAAAAATACAAATATGTGCCCGGTTGACGATGGGCTTGCCACTTATCATATTATGGGACTTAGTGTATGCGGCTATTCGTGGGAGCCCTGGTTGTACCTCTATCTACCTTTTCACGTAATGGGCGTAAAGATCAATTCCAATTTTAAAAAAAATAAGCCAAGAGGTGATTGAGTGGTATTGTATTAATGAAGCAGCGTCTATTTCGAATACAAATAATTGAAGATATATAGACTAACGGCCAATATTAATAACGTATCTACAGATAGAGATAGGCATAATAGAGTTTTGTTGCTAAGATAT
Source organism: Calephelis virginiensis (assembly GCA_002245475.1). NCBI lineage: Eukaryota > Metazoa > Arthropoda > Insecta > Lepidoptera > Riodinidae > Calephelis > Calephelis virginiensis. Next base: position 21,700 of record NJDC01006470.1, on the reverse strand, counting down.
TTTTGTTATTTATAGCAGTTAAAATAGCAGTAAAATAGCAGTTGTTGCCTGGTTACTATTCTAAAATAGCCCTTCTCCTATCTTAGATAGATTATTAATATTGACAGTAAGTGAAATGAGTATATTTGATCCGAGTATGAATATTATAATAAATGTGTTTTGGTTTAAAACAGTTAAAGACTTTACAAGGCGTTATAAGCAGTATAGTTCAAAGTA
>NJDC01006470.1:8446-20634 GCA_002245475.1 Calephelis virginiensis | reverse complement strand
GGTATCGGGTTCGATTCTCGGGTCGGGCAACAAAAATAATCAAAAATACAAATATGTGCCCGGTTGACGATGGGCTTGCCACTTATAATATTATGGGACTTAGTGTATGCGGCTAGTCATGGGAGCCCTGGTTGTACTTCTGTCTACCTTTTCACGTAATGTGCGTAAAAATCAATTCCGATTTTAAAAAAAATAAGCCAAGAGGTGATTGAGTGGTATTGTATTAATGAAGCAGCGTCTATTTCAAATACAAATATCAATTATTTGTATTTGATATGTAGACTAACGGCCAATATTAATAACGTATCTACAGATAGAGATAGGCATAATAAAGTTTTGTTGCTAAGATATTTTTGTTATTTATAGCAGTTAAAATAGCAATAGTAAAATAGCAGTTGTTGCCTGGTTACTATTCTAAAATAGCCCTTCTCCTATCTTAGATAGATTATTAATATTGACAGTAAGTGAAATGAGTATATTTGATCCGAGTATGAATATTATAATAAATGAGTTTTGGTTTAAAACAGTTAAAGACTTTACAAGGCGTTATAAGAAGTATAGTTCAAAGTAGTATCGCAAAAGTGCATACCAACTAGGGTAACATTATGGAACAGCTAACATTTTAAGAAAACAAAACAAGAAAGTGGTTTAATATCCCAGCAATAGCTTAAAGAAGCGTCGTTGACGCGGTTTCTATAAAAGACATTCTAGGCTATTGTAAGCACGCCTGCCAACAAAAATAGCATTTGTTTTCCCGAATTTGGATTAATACGTAGGTCACACTATAAGTTTTAGGTAACTCCCCCGTCCTCCGTGTTGGTCCGGGCTCCTTTGCAGAATAGACCATCTGCTTTCCTTTGCCAGGCAGCTAGTAAAAGGCGAGCATAGGCTTACCGTCTATAAAACCGGAACATCTGACTAGGTGGTAGAGTTTCGCAGCACCCGGATTGGTACCACTGCCTTACCTATTCCTGCCGCCATATCGTCATGACGTGTTGCAGTTTGGAGGGTAAGGTAGCCAGTAAACTTACTTTTGATCGAGGCCTAACATCCCGGCCTCAGGTTGGCAACGCACTATTACCACCTTTGGTGTCTCTAGGCGGCGTGAATTTCTCACCATCAGGAAATCCGTCTGCTTGTTTGCCTTCCAATATCATAAAAAAACTTAAAAAAACAACATGTTATGACCAAAAAAATTATGTTTATGCTTTTGAAAATAATCTCATTTATATTTTAAACATTTTTTCATGCGATCGAACCATTTTTTAAAACAGGAGGACCAAAGATCTGAAGGCATGTTTTCTATGTGCTAATTGAACACTATCGCTGTCTCTTGGGAGTTGTTATCTCAAGTCTTTGATTTTGGGGAAAATACAGAAATCAGAGGGTGCTAGGTTGGGGCTATGCGCAGGATTAGTGACGAGATGTACTTTTTCGGAAGCTAAAAATGACTTTGTTTTGTTGGCCGTGTGTGAAGAACATAACGCTTCTTACCAACTAACGTTTCTCGCATGTCTCACTTTTGTTGTCATTTTTAAACAACCACTAACAAGATAGCTGTTTTTTTCGAATTCAAAACAATAAATCCATGTTTCTTCACCAGCGACAATGTCATAAACAGCATTAGAATGTCCATGTACTGTCAGTAGCATCTGTGAGCACTATTCCACGCGAGCCCGCTTCTGCTCCGTTGTCAGTTCATGAGGGATTCAACGACAACAAAGTTTCGTTCAATACTTCTTGTAAAATTTTCTGAATTTGGCTCATTCCAATCCCCGATAGTCCTCGAATTGTCTTAGAGGTAATCCGGGAGTTTTCTTCAATTAACCACTTAATAGTAGCCACCCTATTTTCGTTGACGGCAGTTGAAGGCTGCCCTTTACGAAATTCGTCATGTAAAGAAATTCGACCTCTCTAAAATTCAGCAAACCATCGCCTCACGGCGCTCAAACAAGGTGTATATCTCCCAAAATATTTTGAAGACGAGCGGCACAGTCTTGCGAAGAAAGAGAACTTTTAAAATCATAAAAAAATTTCGCTCAAAAATCTTTTCGAATTAATTCCATTTTCGTTGTGTACGTAGAACTTTGATGTGTGATAAAAAACAATTGACAAATTATTTCCCGCCAATTGTTTTTTGTTATTACTAAGTAGGTTGCAAGGTTTTAAAAATATAACATTCGAAATTCAAATAGTTCCAATTAGCTAGAAGTGCAAAATTTTTAGTGTGCCCGTATAGTATAGTTCTCTTACTAGTCTGTGTGTGTGTCCCATGTATACGGTCCAGATGGATGTAAATATTTTCAGTCAGTAGTTAAAACTTTTTTTTATAATATTGGAAGGCAAACAAGCAGACAGATTTCCTGATGGTAAGAAATTAACGCCGCCTAGAGACACCAAAGGTGGTAATAGTGCGTTGCCAACCTGAGGCCGAAATGTTAGACCTCGAGCAAAAGTAGGTTTACTTTCTAGAATACCTTGTGACGTGAAGAACGTGACGTATGTTTCTTATCAACAGGAAATTCGTTTGTTTCTTTGCCTTTTTGTGCTGTAAATAAACCATTGTTTGTTTTTATTTTAGAACTATACCGCTTTAAAAATGTTCAAGACTGCAGAAACATTCTTCACATCTCTTAATCTAAGTGCCATGCCAGATTTGTTTTGGAAAAACTCCATCTTTGAAAAGCCCACTGATGGTCGTGATTTGGTTTGCCATGCTTCAGCGTGGAACTTCGCAGATGGTGAAGACTTTAGGTATGTTTTCAGTGCCTTCTTGCTACGAAATAATCTTCTGAAGATAGGTGAGCAGTAGGGGTTTTCAATATTATAGTATGATGTCCTCCAACAGGAGTATGTTTGGTGTGTTACCTCTTTGGTAACATACCAAAGAGGTTTTCTCACCAAACGTGAAGTCAATGTCATGGTAAATTAGTATTTTTATTGTTATTATATTATACTCAGAAAATGAAACATATTTATGATCTAAAACGTATATTTTTACAGTTTTAGCCTTACCTTACCACACTTATTTAGAGACTGGGAGGAATCTGACGCGTAGTGTTCGCTCCCGATATGGATCGCTATATTATAAGTATCTATTCGTACCAATAATGGTGTTGCCATTATTGTAGGTTTACAGAGCAATAAATATTAATGTTGCTAACATTATGTAGCTAGTTGACGTCGTCCGCTGGTAAAAAATATATTCTGCATTCATGTGAATAGAAAATAAGGACACTAACGTATTAACTTTTAGAATTAACACCTGGATAAGGAGAACTTACAAATTCTAGGATAAACCATTATTTAATATTTACCTTTCTGAAACTTTAACGAGTAGACAGATCTCATCATGTAATGGAGTATACGTCATCTATAGAAATCAAAGGTATAAGTAATGCTTTTTTTTATAGTGTGGAAAATCCCCCCGGATACCCACCGCTCTCGGGGGAGAACAGTGGATTATGTCGGACTCGAATCGACTAAAAACCACACTATGACTTTCCTGCCGCCCAGCTAGGAGCGAGATGGGGTCGCGTTGGCATTCACCATCTCGCTCCGCGGCTACGGCCCGGTACTTACCGGGCCTCCTCTCGCGCTGAAAGAGGAGCGACTCCGGCCACTGGAGTCACCCCCCAGGCTTGCGAGGCTGTGCTGACCAGAGGAAGTCCCCTGACCCCCCCGGCAGTGTCATCTCGGATTTGACGCTTGGTCCATAAGGCAGCCTCGTAGTCAGGTTTCCTCTTGGAGTTTCAGGCAGCTTCCCTAAAAAGGTCGTCAGCTCTCTCATTGCCTAGTAGTCCGGAATGTGCCTTGACCGAAAAGAGTGAGACCGACTTATTATGCTTTCTACACTCCGCTAGGTTATGTCTTGTTATAACTGCCAGTGGGTGTGTAGTGCCGTTGTTTGTTATAGTCTCCAGTGAGGACCGCGAATAACTATATTCCAGAAGTACAATGTGGGCTTTTAAGGATCTCGCTTATAGCAGTAAATATGGCAAGTAATTTGGCCTCGTAGACCGTGCAGGACGGCAGTTTAAGTTTTTTGCTTTTCATTTCGGTTTTAATTTTTAGAAGGAAGGAGCTGCTCCGACTTCGTTTTCTATTTTATTACCATCCGTATATATTTTAATAAATTATATATAATAAGTTAGTCCTGACTATGTCAGGATATAGTTTCCAGCTGACTTTGGCAGCACGGGAAAGCCGTTTGTAGATGTTTATAGCTTAGACAACGCCAGCGAATGCCTGCAAATACACTTCTTTTTTTCCATGTACGTTAAGAGAAGGTCTAGGAGGACATTCTACAAGATCGGACCACCAACAAAGCCCTGCACGCAACCTTTTCTTGTTTCCTTAAACACCTGACCTGTCGTATCGTAATCTTTTAAGTAGCTGTCGAGAATACAACTGATATTTACGGGACTTTTCTCCTCGGCTAGTCTGAAGCGTATTTTTTTATCATGTGGAAATTCATTGTGACCCCAGTTACTCAACCCCCCCGCCACAATAAGACTCGGACCTTCGGGGGGGATCATTAGCCAGCATGCGTTATCAAAGGCTAACTCTATGTCTAATGATACATTGTTTAGTAATTTATTCTGTTGAAGTTTCAGTTTGATGTGTTTTACTTAATGCTCTATGCATTTTTCGGTTCCAGTTTGCGGCTTGAAACCATATGGTACGCGACTGACGTTTAGGAGGATATATCACTTCAGTCTATTTACACTCATCTTTTCCAGGATTTTCCCATCAGTGGCAACAATCCAGTTGGTCTATAACTTTTTATATAGGTTATAGACCTACTGGTACATAATTTTTTTGAATACTACTATTGTAGTCTCCTTCCTTATTTTCGGATAGTACGCTAGGTTTTAACATTTTTTGGCATTGATAGGAAGAGTCATAGACTCTGATTAATAGCTTTTAGGTATATATACGATATGAGGCTACTAGGGCCCCGGGGCTTTTATACCGATGCTTCTACTTCCTCAAAAATTGACTCATGTTTTTCGTTTATTTACGAGTTTAAGAGAACCCAGTTTGTTAACGAGGTCAGCTTGTGATCTAATAGTTTTGTGGTCAGCTTCATCCTCCTATTGAAGGTCTTTGGGGTGAAATGTTGTAGCCAGATATTCGGAGGATTACGATTGCCGATTGCTCAAGGGTAAGCGTGACACCTTCCTTAATAAGGAGTACGTCTTCTTGTCTCCTGGTGGTCCTTCCTTTGATCACGTAGATTCTTTCCCAGATTCCTTCCCGGTTTTGACTTTCACAGAATGCTTTATATATTAGAATATTGATTCAGTTAGGACAAGACAACGTCTGTCAGACCAGCTAGTTTCTCAATATCAAATGCTTTGCAGAATAAAACAATGTACAACAATAACAGGCAGCTACTTCTTAACAACCCATCATGAAATGGGACATATTCAATACTTTTTACAATACAAGGACCTGCCAGCAGTGTACAGATCGGGCGCCAATCCAGGTATTATATTTTCAGATTAAAACATTTTTCAAAACTACCCACCACGAGATGGATTAAATTCAATACTCTTTACAATACAAAGACTTACCACTTGTATAAAGGTTCGGAGTAAATGTAAAATGTCTAACAGACAATTATTCCTTTGTTCTGAGTCTATAAAATTTTTCTAGGTATGGATGAACTAGGAAGTTTTTGTCATGTCATAAGACAACGAACAGGCATACGATTCTCTTGATGGTAAGATACAACCTTGGCTTAAATACCATAGACGTTACAGGTGCTTCATTGTTCTGTGAACGAGTAGTACTTCCAAAGATTGAAATTTTTAGAAGTATTTTGTTTTCATGGTTTGTTTTTCTTATAGCGTTACTTTAATATATTCAATTATGTAAGAGTTTCTTAATTTAAACCAGCGGTTGGCAATTTTTTGGCAGGCAACGGCCACAAGGTGGCAAAATAAACTAAACCAAAGTGGGCCACACTTGTAATATTTACTATAGAAGCCAATTATATACGTGTAATTGGCTATGTCCCATAGAAAAAAATAAAATGGGCGGAGAGAAGCGCGTTCTTAAGGCTGGATCTACACTATACGTCGTATATTATACGGACATTACGCGCTTGACGGAACGTTCATGAATTTATCTTGATATTTATAACTTATTTTCAAGATATTCACAGGCCGCAAGTAAGTTGTCGGAGGGCCGCAGCTTACCGACCGCTTATTTAAACTATTAACCTTATCTATCATTTATGCAGGTGCTTCGATGTCTTGTTACTGTGGTGTTTGGTCAATTGTACGAGTCTACCGGCTACCCTACTATCCAGATCGGAACATGAGAGTGCCATTGTGGTAAAAGTAACGGCCGTACAATATTATTATTAAAACTATAAATTTAATAACGTATTAACTTTAATTGAATAGGATTTCAGGAAGCAGTTGGTGATGTAATTGCTCTATCTGTGGCGACTCCAAAGCACCTAAGAGTTGTGGGTCTTTTGGAAGATGGACCAGATGATGTGGAATCTAATTTGAATCAACTGTTTCAGACGGTAATTAAATTTATTCTGCTGTAGTTTTTCTTATTAATTGTTTTCATTTGTTATTACATTAACCACTTATTAAATACTTAAAGTAATTTTAAAATATAACAGTTTTCCTTTCCGCTAAGATTTTCTGCTATCTTTGGAATGTCTAAATTCAAATGCTACATCATTACTTATTTGCTTTTTATATTTCATTAATTTACTTTGTTTTTTCAATTCTTTTCTTTTATTGATAATGCAGATATAAGAAAGCAGGCTAAGGCACCCGTAATTAGTTTAAACCCGACATAGGCATCTCTGACATTTTTTGAGGATTAGACGTAACCTAAGAACGATTCGCGGCCGCGACGGTTTTAACGTAAAAAGCGACTCAGAGATATGCCAGACCTTTTGCTGCAAGCATTTTTTGGTTGCGTGTTTTAAATGAAACAGAGTAATTAGCAACTTTGATCTACGTTAAATGGTCAAGGTAACCAAGATAATTATTGTGAATATGGATCAATACTGATTTGAATAAAAATTAGCTTTTCAAAACAAGGCAGTCTTAAAAAATATTTTTCAGAGACAAAAATAGTTACTATGAGGCGACCTCAGGAGATAGATATATGCTATCGTGGACTTTTTTGTAGGCCTTTTTATGATGTACATTTCTGTACTACATTATTATGATGTATCTCAAACGGATTTTTTATATGCTTATTACGCGTTTACTTGGCGAAGGGGAAAAATTGGTGATTCTTTTTGATGTGAAATATCTATAGCCGCACGTAAAACCGATTTCTGGCGTGGCGCTAAAAATATGCACTACGCATGTGTGGTCGATGGCATTACGTATGAATCATTCGCGAGTGCACCGCAGTGACGAACGGTCGGTTTTTTTCTGTTTTGTAACCAATAAGTAAGTGTGCGATTCGTGAATGTTATTTTAATTTAATAAATGCAAGAATTTACTTAATATGACAAAGAACTTAGCTAGAGCGGTTAAGGTATTTTTTTGGTAATCAGAAACACCATATTCCTCTTTATTGAGCTTACTACTCACTAAACGATTTCACATGTTTTAAAAAAATGCAACATTTAGGTACTTTTGCACAATTAGAAAGAGAAATTCAAATACGCAGGATATGAAGTTATAAAACAATAGAACGTAGCCCTATCGCGTGTTGACGGCTTTGGCGCACCGCACGGCTGTAGGCATTTAATTCAAAAACAGACTGAGTTATACTAGTAGTTCGTCCCTAACTGAGACCTCGCTAGGAGCCAATAGATCCTTATATAAATTTAACATTCCATCATTCACCATTTCTTTTATAAGAGTGTAGTATCATATTTTACTGCATAGCAATCGTATTAGAGGTAAAATCCAAAGTAAAAATATTTTATTTGCGATTTCCTGCCAAACAAATGTTTACGTATTATGGCACAACAAAACAGGAAAAACAGTGAGTTATGAATGAATTGGACTAACCATAAGGCAAAGACCTCAAATATATCCTGATCCTCGCAACACACACCACTAAACTGTTTTATAAGCACCAACAATAAACATTACTAAAAACTCAGCGTACATTTCGCTTCGTAACCCTTATCAGGAAAATTCGACTGCACTCCACGAAGGTCGAGCAGTTGAAGTTATGTTGACACAGAGAATAATCTTAAAATTAAAATTTTTCAATAAACCCCCACAAAACCTATAGGTATACCTACCGAAGCCAAGAATCAAGAAGACAATCTTAATATCAAACAAAAATATCCACATCGGATTCGGTCAAACCATTCAAAGTTAACTCAAAGTAACTTTGAAACTATGATCCATTATCCACCTCCTGGTTCATTGATCACGTTCTTGTTATCAAGTCATCGACGTCAGAAAATATGAGTATGATCTAGTTAAGGCGAATTGAACGAATCTAAACTCGAAAGTTTTACCAGTAGATATTCCAGGGTTACGTGTAATCAATTTTTTTCAGAGACGAGAACTTTATAAAGTAGTAAAGTTTACGAATTATTTCTGTGTTATATTCGATATACTCTGCCTACTCCGTAAGGGACTTGGCGTGAAGATATGTATGAATATTAGAACACATACAAAGTTATTGTCAATTATCCGTTCTCAATGGTCCAGTTTAAAATATTCGTGAGGACGGTTTGGCATATTTTGGATGCATAGCGCTTTAAAGGATTTTGTAAGTAAGGAGTTAAGTTTGCAACTTATACTAAGTTTAGTGATGTGTTAAAATACAGACTAAATTTAAATTTTGTTGACAGGGGTTAGAAAAAATTGTATTCCTGCCGTTTGGGTATCTACTGGACCTGTATCGATATAGCGTATTCCGAGGAACTACAACTCCTGAATTTTATAACTGTCACTTTTGGGAGCTCACGGAGATATTCCAAGGAATCGAGCCACCGGTGACTAGAACTGAAGAAGACTTTGATCCTGCAGCCAAATATCATGTTTCTGGTGATGTTGAGTACATGAGGTAACTGTTAATTAAATTTTCTATGAAAAACAAATCAAAATTCTTAGAAATTTTTTCTTAAATTCGAAGTCAAAAATTGAATTGTGTATTACCTGGAAATATAATATCGTAGAGGATCTTTATTACGCTAAGAAAAGAAAAAAAAACATTACCGTTCGTGTAATAAAGTTACAGAATAAAAATTTATAATATTGAAAAATCCTCATTCATCGTTTTATCTCTCTCGATTTTGTCTAAATTTTATTATACAGAAGCCTTATCTCCGTGAATTTTTTTTTATGTCGAGGACGTTCATGTATTTCAGATACTACGTTGCCTTCATCATTCAGTTTCAATTTCATCGTTCCTTGTGCCAGCTTGCTGGCGAGTACTCTCCTCAAAATAGCAGCAAACTTCTCTCCAACTGCGATATCTACAAAAGTGTCGAAGCTGGCAATGCTTTGAGGTATGTTTTTATAATAAGTAAGTTTAAGATAAGAAGTTTTTTTTGCTTGTTAGCAAAACAAGCGCCTATTATGTAAAACATGGATTGATAATGTTACAAACTCTTAAGTAGGTAAATTTATCGAAAATTTCATGCTTCAAACATTAACACTACAATGCCGAGAACTGACGAATTCTAGCACGAAAAAGAAAGCGGCAATAACAAGCTAAACTAATTGAGCTGTGTTAGTTTTTCCACGATAAGGGAATGAGGTATCTAGTCTTAATGGATTAATTTTTAGCTGAATCAAGTCTAAAAACATTTAGATAAACATTTTTTACTACTTATTTCCGCCATTTTGAACTTCACGTAACTTCTTTTTCATATTTTTTTATAACCAAAAATGTTTCTGTTTAAAACTCACGTTAAATACGAGTAGTAATGCACCCCACCCCGCATTACTATTAATTATCAGCTTTAAAAGTGTATAAACAATATTGAATTTAGAGTACCACTAAACTTATTGGTTATTGTCATCAATTCTTTTTATGCGAACCCTTTTTCAATCGAGGTTGCAATATTTAACTCTTACCTCAATTTATTCAAAAATCATTTATTTTTAGAAAAATGTTACAAATGGGTTCTTCCAAGCCCTGGCCTGACGCAATGGAAGTCCTAACCGGCCAGCGCAAGATGGATGCCAGTGGGCTGCTGGAATATTTCAAACCTCTTCATGACTGGCTGATACAAGAGAACGAACGCACTGGAGAGTACATAGGGTGGGAGCCAAGCAAGATTCGTCAGTACATTTTTTTTATCCTAATTATTTATTTCACAATACCAGGATGTAATGAGCGCTGCTTTCGTTTTTTAGATATTGGAAGGCAAACCAGCAGATAAATTGACGGACGGTAAGAAATTTACGCCGCCTAGAGACACCGAAGTTGGTAATGGTGCGTTACCATGCTGAGGCTGGGTTGCTAGACTTCGAGCAAAAATAAATTTACCAGTACCGGAACACGTTAACGGCAAGCACTGACATTATGGCGGCAGGAATATGTAAGGCGATGGTAACAATCAGAGTGAGTCGCTGCGAAACCCTACCATCTAGTTGGATTTCACGGTGCTAGTGACGGTAAGCCTATGCTCGCCATTATACGAGCTGTCCGGGAAGAAGGCAGATGATCTATTCCGCAAAGGAGCCTATTTTTAAGTTGTCACACTTTGATTATTTTTGCAGTTACTCTCGACGAACTTCGTTCCACCCGTCCTGTTTATATGGGAAATCTCAAAACGTTGTTTTTACTCATTTCTTTTTTTATCTCTTAAATCTTTCCTGGATTCCCACAAATAATTCAAAACCAAAATTTGCAAAATCGGTCCAGCTGTCCTCGAGCTGTAAGTGGTCACCACCGCTCATGCTCTGCGATACCAGGGAGGCGTTGCCGTCCTTTAAAAAAATTAGTAACGTCTTCTTTGGGGTCGTATTGAAATACGAAAAAACAAAAATTATAATACATAGTATATGACCAAAGACGAATCAAGATGTCTAAAAACAATTATTTTAACCGACTCCAAAAATGGAGAGAACAATTTGAAATATATCTAAATAAAGATGAATTAAGATGTCTGTCTGAATACTCGTACTTTAATTGACTCGAGAAAAGAAGGTTCTCAATTGGACTGATTTTTTTTATTTTCTGAAAAAGATCACCTTGGTCTCGTATATTAATTTTACGATATCTTTTAAAAAATAGATTAAATATATAAATATCCCTGGACAACTTACACTAATTGAATCTAACCCCAAAGTATGCAAATTATATGCTTGTGCTATAGGTGTTAGTCAACGACTCTAATACATAGAAATACTTAAATAGATACCAGAATATATTTAATAAACACCCAGACCCGAAAATGCAGACATCTAAATTTTCATCACACAACTGCCTGCCCCGTCGCACGGGAATCGAACCAGAGCCTCGCGGTTGGTCGATGTAGTTAGGCGTGTAGGCTAGCCACTCGACCAATGATCCGATTATTGGTTTTTGAGTTACATTTAATAATGCATATTTTTTTTATAATATGGATAAATGGAAGCATATGGATTTCCTGGTGGTAAGAAATTCTCGCCACCTAGAGACACCAAAGGTGGTAATGATGCGTTGCCAACTTAAAGCCGGTATGTTAGGCCTCGAGCAAAAGTAAGTTTACCGGCTACCTTACCCTCCAAACTGGAACACGTTATGACGTTATGGCGGCAGGAATAAGTAAGGCGGTGGTACCAATCCGAGCGATTCGCTGCTAAACTCTACCACCTAGTCAGATGTCACGGTGTTAGTGACGGTGAACCTATGCTCGCCTTTTACGAGCTGCCTGGCACGGAAGGCAGATGGTCTATTCCACAAAGAAGCCCGGTCCAACACGGGGATATATTTTGATTTATGTTTACAAACTCTTCAATAATGGTGTATTATTAATAAAATTTCTAAAATACCATTTCGGAATCATTAGCTATCTTTCCAGAAAATAATGATCAAATCGCGACGTGGTACCAAATGATATGTTTGGAGTCAGATTTTGGAATTTTACTGATTCCTTATAATATCCCGAGGGTATATAAATAAGAAAAGTCTCAAGTCACAGGCAATTTTGGTCTGAGGCGATGACACTTTCTCTGCTCTGTCAGCTGCATTTTTTTTTTGTGCAGCGGAAGAAAAAAATTTACTGTACCGAAAAAAAA
>NJDC01006469.1:188814-202732 GCA_002245475.1 Calephelis virginiensis | reverse complement strand
CCTAACGCCGAGCGACGAGCCACAAATACTCCTCCATCAAGTTCACCCAGTAACCACAACGCAGCACCAAGTCGAGGTACGGTCTCCCGGGAGACAGCCATTGGTGCTGGCGTTGTAGGTAACAGCCCAATCCATCTAAATAATGATGTCTCGGGCTGAGCACTCTGCTCGGCCCACAAAGTTCGGTGAAGTTGCAAAAAATCGCGAGATTAGCAACAAGTTAGTCATTCAAAAAAAAGGTTGTGTATCTGCCTAACTCCGCTGTCTGTGGGAACCAGTTTTATGCTTGTTTATTTTATAACCGTGCATCTCTTATTTTGTGATGGATAAAAATTATAAATATATTTTTTTTTAATTTTTAATTTTTTTCATTGATCGTAACCGTAAACATATGTATGTATATGTATCATATAAGTATCTTCACGCCCATATCCCCGAAGAGGTAGGCAGAGGCACAACAAGGGCACCCACGACTAGCCGAAGATACTAAGTCCCACAATGTGATAGGTGGCAAGCCTATCGCCAACCGGGCACATACATATCCTATCCCGAGCAACATTTTTTTATTAGAAAATTGGACAAACCCAATTTTATTTTTGTTGCCCGACCCGGGATTCGAACCCGGGACCTCATATGTATCATATAGACGTGTTTATCTGTTTATGTTTACTTTACGTAGCACCGAGTTTGTTATAGTATAATGTTGTGTATAGAAATAGCTGGAGAAATAGACAATTTTTTGTCGGATATCTAAACAGGTTCCCACAGGAGTACTACGAGTAACTCACTTTAACAAACGGGTGAAGACGCGAGCAACATCACAGAGAAAGTAACACATAATACTAACATAGAAGCACTAATTTGAAAATGAAAGTAAACTTTAATCTTAAGATGTGTTGCAAAGGCCCATTTTGCGCGGAGCTAGAAAATCTGATTTAATTAAAAACTGAGGCGTGTCATTTAAAATTAAACAGTAGGCTAAGGTTTACGCCTGAAAGTATATCACATCGTGACATTTTTTAATACTATTTTTACTACGTGAGACTCTTGAAGAAGTAAGCAATTTGAGTCTACGTAAACTGCAGAGTGGAACCCCCTGGCCACATCTCAGACTATTATGTTACGGCATAACTTTATAAACAAACCTGCAGGATATATTACAACTAAAACTTAACAACGCATTTTTGTCTGACTGAAAACAAACAATACAAAGAACCGTCAATTACTACTATTTAGATAACAAACATAGTTAACATTTCCCAGAATGGTATTCATTAGATATCATCCTTTTGGTCCAGTCGTATCTTTGTATATAAAATAGCTTTATATATTATAGTAAAAAACGGCCAAGTGCGAATTGGACCCCATGAAGGGTTCCGTAGCAGAAAGTAAGTTAAGTTATTAAGTAATATAAAAGTTCTTGGAGTTATTAAAAGTGGTTGCTGTTTACGATTTATGACGTATTAAATAAAACTACTAAATAGATCACGTTCAAACCAATTTTCGTTTGAAGTTTACCTGGTAATGTACATCATACATTTTTTAAGCTTAATCATTCTCTTATTTCACACACACATTTTATCACTTTGGAAATGTCTCTCGTGCAAACTATTCAGTTCAGAAGAAAATGATATTAGAAACCACATCACTTTTAAAGAACTATCAACTATCCATAGATATCCAGCATATATCAGCATTCAGCATATAAGGTTTGAAGAAAAAAAAAACCTTATGATTTTCAATTATAGGCCCAAAAACTTGTTTTTTCTATTTTTGTATTGTCTTTTTTATATTTGATTAAAGTTGGCATGAGGACTGTTAGACACTCGGGTCGAACATCGACCTGTGGGGATGCAAAAATATGGTTTTTACAATTTCCTAATAAAAATGTAGTCACGTATTGGATATGTACCCGGTTGGCTATAGGCTCGCCACCAATCATATTTTGGGACTTAGTGTCTTCGGCTAGCCGAGGGTGCCCTGGTTGTGCCTCTGCTCACGTCTTCGGGAATATAAGCGTGAAGACACTTGCAAAAAGACAGGCGAAGTTGCGGGCAGCAGGTAGTATCTAGACATAATTATCTTCCACCAGTATTTACTACTACGTTGTTTTTGTATTTTCTGGGATTTGTTTACAACTGATAATCTTAGCTTTATGACGTTCATTGGACTCAAAGGCTCTTGCTGATAAGCTCATCACACATGATTTATCTATCTTTAAGATTAGAGTAATCTTAGATAACAAGAAAAAAGTGTTTTAAAGTATTTCATTATATGAAGTTATTCTATCGCCTAAAAAAATAAGAGTGTTTGATTAATTTCAAATTGTATTTTCCCCGTGTTGGTCCGAGCTTCTATGTAGAATAGACCATATGCTTTCCTGCCAGTCAACTCGTAAAAGGCGAGCATAGGCTTACCGTCACTAACACCTTGACCTATCGCTGCCGTCATAATCCTTGCCGTTGACGTGTACCGTACATATACATTCAAATCTATTTTCGAATTTTACTTTTATACAGATTAATACGGAAACCTAGCTGCGCTAGTCAGACTCGCACTTGGCCGATTTTTTTATGATTGGCATGCTAAATCTGAACAAGCATTTCATGAATCTACCTCTAACTACTTAACCTTTTTACTGCCTTTACCCTTCTACCTTTTACAGTTTTCTCTAATTATCACATTATCATTATATAATATATGTATATATATCAAAAAAATACAACTCACATAAACATTCAAAACAAAATTTCAAACAGCAATAAATTAATAACACAATTTGGTTCGCAAATAAACATAAATAATGAAATAAAAATCCAATTTATAAAAAAAACATAATTAGTGTTAGTTTTGAGTTTGTCTAATTATAATAAATAACACATTCTTCAATATTAAAAAAAATGTTAAACAAATCCATAGAAAGTCATTTCAATTATTGCATGATTTTTTTAACATTTTTTATATATAAAAGAAACTAAGTAATATAATGTAAATTACCTCTAAGTAATGTAATGTATATAATAAAAAAGAATGAATGCCTATTTCACTTGCTCACGAATGACCCTGAATGAATGAAACTATTTTTTATTAGCTATTATCAGGAGAAGGGTCAAACGCAAAAAATTCATTGATTAGGCCGAGATGACGTCTGTCGGGTCAGCTAAAAATTCGAAATAATATATAAATGACATGAAAAAGGGCGATTCTTTTATGTACACTTTACATAATTTGAATTATAAGCTTATAAGTACGGGTACAAAGCTTTTTATTTGAAATCATCTTCGTCCAGCTATTCCAAGTCATCCCTCTTCTTCATCACATTACTAACCCTTCATGTCTCTCTATCTATTTTTGTATAGCCCAGAGGTTCCCAAACTTATTTCATGTAACGCCCACTTTGAAAATCAGTTGTTTTGTAGCGGCCCCCCCTCGTTTTTTTCTTGTCAATAACCTCAATAACATATTTGTTGCGCCTAGTTTAAAAAAAACATTTTTTTCAAGATTTATACCGCCCCCCTCTAGGCTTCCAGCGCCCACAAGGGGGCGTTATCCCCTGCTATCGCTGGTATAGCCATAGCCGAATGGGTTCACGTTTCGCTACCATGTAGTCCGATTGATTCTGTATAAAACCTGCATGTGGTCGTGGCGTGCATGCTGTAGTCTACAGGTACAAAATTCAACAGTTACATTTAAAAAAATACACCAGGTAAAATATAAGTTAAATTTACATCAAAGTGTAATAAAGATTACGATATGCGATATTGTTAGCGACAACCCTATTTAATTCGTCACGCCATTATTGTTTGGACAACAGTCAAAACATTAGGAAATGAAAAGCCAAGGGCGCCATACAAACAAATAAAATTGTTCTAAATTTGTCAAAACCAATCAAAATAATTTCTAGGGTTGTAATTACAAAAAAAGTATATTATATTTCAAACCACTTATGAAATTAAAAACTAGAGTTTGATTAAGTCTAACTTTGAAATAACAAGATCCTTTTTGTAAAGAAAATGTTCCTATTAAATTTATTTTCAAGCTGATCTGTATATCAAAAGTGATTAGACCATGGTCAGTATCATCCTTTCATGAATAAAACCTTACGGGGGATAGGTGGAAACCGAAACAGAATTAAACTCTGATGGTATGGCTGCAGAAACAGGTAAAGCAGTTGTACTATTTTTTGTCATGATCAGGGTCAAAAACCATTGCTTCAAGAAGCTGCTTAGGAGAAGAGTAGTTGACCAATATTTGAAACGGAACCCGGACCAACATGGAGGTCTTTATCTCAAAAAACTTTTTTCAGTAATTATAGCTACATAATAATCATCTGCCTGCTGAAACAGATTAATATTATTATGGAATTATGTTTTTCATAATATACGAGTAGTTACATATTGCAATAGGTTGCAAACTTAAAATTTCACACCTGCAAAGTTTACTTCTTTTGCTAAGGGACGATAGAGTTTCTTTATATAATCCAATCCAAGTCCCTTATGGGGTCAGCAGAGATTATCGAAAGATTGATTCGGTTTCTAGCTACCCTCGTACTAGGATTTATAACATCAGTTAGGCTTGTCACATTCTCTGCCATTTGATGACTTCTGGCTATAACAGTTACACTACTTACGCGGAATTCCGCGTTCCTTTTTTAGCAAGTTAGAAAAAAAAGGCTAATTCTAGATCTGTTACAATTGATTTCTGCAAAGTAACGCTCGATTCAATAAAATATTTCAAAACTGTGTAGAAAACACATCGATAATTTTTTTGGCAACCCTACATTCTCAATAAATGCTCCGATAACCGGCGCGGCTCACAAATAATTTCGATTCGCAACGTGACATCTTTTTTGATTGAAACATTTATTTTTGAATTGAATTGTTATTGAAATGTTAATATAAAAGCTTTTTGCAAATAAAATGAATTGCTAGCTTTGGTTACTGAAGGCTTTAGATATTATCTGTCCCGTTACATAGTTTACATCCGGCTTAGTCCTTACTTGAACTTACTTTGCAAAACTTAAATCTAACAGTTCTTTGAAATTGACGGTCATAAATATTATTCAAACACAGAAAACTGATTCCGTTAATGGTAAAAATGCTATTTGTTACTACCCAACTGATGTTAGAGTGCTATGCAGCAACTTTTCCACCGTGTTACCTGTTACTACCGCCATAATTAGTACCTAATGCTCCGGTCTGGAGGACAGGGTAGCCGGTATACTTGCACAATTAGCCCAACATCCCGGCCACAGGATGGTGTCTATAGGTCACGGTCGTCTCTTCCCGTCAAAAGATCCGTGTCCTTGTTCGCTGAACTTTCACAAAAAAAAATATGGGTTTTGTTAAGTGTTTAGAGCGTTTTCTATGATTTGCTCATGTTTTAAAGATTCGAAGTAGCAGGGCACTGTGATACAGCTAGCTTGGAGTAATACTTGCCTTGCCTTCTGCTGGCTCAACTTCTTCCTCCATACCCCAATCTCACGTAAGTATTTTAAAAACTATATTGAAATTGGGGCGAATTTTTTTCTTTAAAATTTATAGAAATTTATCCCAAGCACAGGGCAAGTGCTAAAATAAAAATACGTTGCGAGAAACGAAAGTTATGGCCATTCTAAAATGTGAATTTCATCTGTAATGATGAACTCATTTGGTGGGTACTCAGAATTGTGTATCTATAGGACATAACTACCCGCGTTAACGGGTTAGAAAGGAATTAAAAATTTCGCCACGGGACGTGAATCCTCAGTAGCTCCATTGGTTAGAGCATTCGTCGGCTTGAGACGACAGGTTACAGGTTCAAATCCTGTCTGGGGCGAAATTTTTTCTTTCTTTAAAATTTATAGAAATATATTGAAATTATTTATTTGAGGAACTTTTATTTTAAAAAGTTATCTTTTTAAAGAAAGTGTTTTAAGTCTATGAGGAATTTGATTAAATGATTTGGTCATATTTGGTAAAATGTGGAAGCATTGGATGATAAGGATGGATTCTGGAAAAACAATGGAGTGCTTAACATTTTTATATATGTACAATTAGTATTTAAAATTGCTGAGAAAATAGATTAGATTTGCAATAAACTTTGGAAATTTCGTAAATTATTAAATAACTTAAGATTATTTTATGCAGAAAAAAGATGAGGTTTGCCAAAAATAAGATTCTTAATTTAGAAAAATAAGATGAATTATTCTTATTATTCTATTTTACGACTCAGGTAATAATGGACGCCCCCTAACATGAACTTAGAAGAATACGCGGAAAGAAAAAGATGCGCTGATAAACATTTTGAGGAAGTATTTATTCAAACATTATTTTCATCAATATCTTGAGCCTATTATGCACGGCAAGCTGTTTGACGGTAAATTGTATTCAATGACATCATCTTTAATGGAAGACAAATTTAACACGGAACTCATAGAAGTAATATAACATATTACATTACTAGCGATAAGGTCCAGCTTCGCCTGAAGGATATAATCATCAATACGTTATACATATATATAATAAACCTTCCTCTTGGGTCTCACCATCTATTAAAAAAACCGCATTAAAATCCGTTACGTAGTTTAAAGATCTAAGTACACATAGGGACAGACAGCGTAAAGCGACTTTGTTTTATACTATGTAGTAACATCTTTAGATATATTATATGCTAAGCTAATCTTCACCCATAGCTATACTTGCTGCATTGAATAATATTCATCCCATCAAAACATAAAATATATGAAGTAACAGCCAAGTACAATACTAAAAACCAACCGACCCGTGTTCACTTCGTTGGGCAATAAGCATCTTATATGATAAAATATAGCCTATGTTGCTCGTGATTAGTGGAGCTTTGTGTTAGTGAAATAGTTTTCATGATGGTATTAGTATTTCCAATGATTGCCCCCTACAAACAAATAAAGAAATAAAAATTAGATGAGTACTAAATAACGTTGCATGTTTATAAAATTAGTGAGATAAGCATGTTTGTAGACTTAACTGACAAAAGAATTGATTTTTACATGGACAGTGTAGAAAATCCTAAAATTTTACTTTCAAGAAGCAATTAAAGCTAAAGATATGATTACCTAGTTTTTCTGTTCCATTTGAACTTTGAACTTGGCTTGACACGCTAACTCGTGTTTAATTTTTACTCTATTAAGATTCTACTTCTAGTCGACTGTTTTTGCTATTGTAATTTTGGATGTAAGAAATAAATAAATATCACAAGAAAAAATACATACATTGAACCTAAATTTAAAAGCAAATTATATGATTGTATTACGGGTGTTAGTCGACGATACTAGACGATATAAATGCTTAACTAGTTACCAGAAAAAAAAATACACATCCAGACCCAGAAATGCAGACGTTTGCTTGTTCAGAGCCTCACAGCTGGTCGGTGGCTGTTTATAAAGGACACAAAATAATAAGAGACACACACATTCTACTCGTTGAATGAAGTTTTGGTACAACCGCCACTATAACATTGTTTTATGAGCCCACTTCTAATGTATGTCACAGGAAATGTATGAATTTAGGAATTGTACATTCCTTGGAAATCCGTACAATTCTTAAGAGGTAATAGGTCATCTCTTACATCACATTTGCTTGACACGCTACGAGATAGAAAAAAAACAAAACTTATTAACGAATGCCACTGACAGATAAGTTCAGATTAAATCATAAATTGACCTCCCCCAAAGAGGGCGTGAGTGGGTGCGTGCGTTCATGTGTACTTGTGTGTGCGCGTGTATGTTACATAATACGTTACAGACAGTTTTTGTTGTCAGTTACTGAAAAATTTAAAAACATCGTTATTTTGTTTTATAATAACCAAGAACAAAATGTTCTATGCTGGGTTGTTGTATCATAAAGTTATTAAAAAAAGTATCTTCATATCCCCGAAGAGGTAGGCAGAGGCACAACCAGGCACCCACGGCTAGCCGAAGACACTAAGTCCCACAATGTGATAGGTGGCAAGCCTATCGCCAACCGGGCACATATCCATTACCTAGCAACGTTTTTCTATTAGATAATTGGAAAAATCCAATTTTATTTTTATTGCCCAACCCGGCATTCGAACCCAGGACCTCAGGCAGTCAAGTCCAACAACAGAACCGCTAGACCACAGAGGCGAAATTTGTGTTTTCAAAGATTTTTTAACACCCGTTAGTTATAAGTACCGATCTCTGCCTGACTAAGTTTGGTAAAGGCGATGATAGTTTGGGGTATATAGTGATTCATTTTACACATTTCCTACAGAGGGTCCGGAATTTTATATTTTTTCTAGGAATTCCTGATTTTCACACATTTCCTGTAACATTCCTCTCCCGTGTTGGTCCGGGCTCCTTTGCAGAATAGACCACCTGCCTTCTTGCCAGGCAGCTCGTAAAAGGCGAGCATAGGCTTATTGTCACTAACACCGTGGCATCTGACTAGGTGTTAGAGTTTCGCAGCGACTTACCCGGATTGGTACCACCGCCTGACCTATTCCTGCCGCCATAACGTCTGTTCCGGTTTGGAGGGTAAGGTAGCCGGTAAACTTACTTTTGCTCGAGGCCTAACATCCCGGTCTCAGGTTGGCAGCGCACCATTACCACCTTTGGTGTCTCTAGGCGGCGTGAATTTCTTACCATCAGGAAATCTGTCTGCTTGTTTGCCTTCCAATATCATATGAAAAAAATACACTAGCAGACTATGGCGCTGAGTTTTCATTTTTAATTAAAGTGACGTTATCGCTGTCTATTTAATTTCTTGCTTGTTGGGTTTAATTAACGGGGTTTTAAGTTCCAAGTAATGGCTCCTCTCAATTGAAAAGGTTTGTAATGGTCTAATCGCCTTTGTGGTCTAGCGGTCCGGGTATTGGACTTGACAGCATGAGGTCCCGGGTTCGAATCCCGGGTCGGCCAACAAAAAGAAAATTGGATTTTTCCAATTTTCTAATTAAAAAAAATGTTGGTCGGGATTGGAAATGTGCCTGGTTGGCGATAGGCTTGCCACCTATCACATTATGGGACTTAGTGTCTTCGGCTAGTCGTGGGTGCCTTGGTTGTACCTCTGCCTACCGCTTCGGGGATATGGGCGTGAAGATACTTTTTTTTTTGTAAATGTATCATAGGATTCTATGTAAAGTTGTCTATGATTTAAATTTCAAGCTGGGCGGTATTCAGATGGAGATGATAATAAGATGCTAGTTGTTTCGCCTCTGTGTTTTGGGGTTTGGCGTCGTACTTAACTTCTTGAGTTCCCGGGTTCGATCCCCGGATCGGGCAACAAAAAAAACTTAAAAAATGTATATTTTCAATCTTCTAATAAAAGTAGGACTTCGGCTAGTTGCTGGTGCTCTGGTTACGCCTCTACACTTTCTGGGATATGGACATGAAGATACATTTTTTAAAAGTGAAACTTCTTTAGCGGCGTTGCGCAATTTTTTGGAATGGGTAAAAACTTCTAGGTAAACTTTCGTCAGGACACGTGACCTGATACGTAAGATAAAAATTCGTAAGACAGCGCAGGGCACTTGCGCTCGAATGTTCGTGTTGTCATGTTTGTGTACGATAGCGCAATAAATGAATATTGTATTTTACCACATAAATGATAGTACCTACTTTCATACTGATAATAATTCGTGTAAAACTATTCCCTAGCCATTAAAAAATATCAAAATGCACTACGTTGCAACCCATCTTTTTTATTTGCACATCACAATGTTTTCGAATGTAAAATATATTGGTAAAATTAAATATTTTTGTAACAATTTATTTTAAACAGATATATTCCGCTAAATATTCTAAGTTAAACTATCTATCTATAGTAGCGATTGAGAGCTGTTATTTCATAGGTTTCATCTCCTCATCACCTTCTCCGTGACACAGTAATCATAATGTTTCCACTGTTTCGAATGATTTGTGTCACAGTTGCCATGCCTTATCGAGTCGAACGCCAAGTCGAAGCTACAACGAATGTTACCGAATTGTAACAATAATAGTGACGACAATCGACTCGAAACGGTACAGTTCAAACCGAATGAATTTCATTCAGGGGTTTTGGCGCCATCGTGAATGAACGTGGCCGTAATTTTTTCATTATTTTTTAATTTCGTGTTTATATTGAATGAAATTGGTTAATTTAGGTGGAAATTAGATCAGTTTTGTTTAGTGAAAGTGCACAAATGAAATAATCATGAAGAAATTTGTATATCGTCTATTTTTTCGCTGCCGTCAAATCTCCTAGATGAGCTTGAGTAACGAAGCCACCGCTTTACTCAAGACCCTGACCTGACATGACTTTGTACATAGTGACTTATGACTGTACAAGAATATAAGAATGAACTAACTTGACATTGGCAAAGTAGTCGTGAAAAAGGATCGAAAGCCATATTTATAAAAGAAGCAGAAGAAGAATTTCATTCAGCCAACGATAATTTACCGTGGAATGACGCGATGTCTCAATGTTAGCGCTTTGTTTTGTTTAACGTAGTCTTACAGCCGCATTCAATTTACATTAAATGTATTATTAATTCACAATTTTGTATTGAAAATATCGACTTAATGACAGTTTAAAGGTAACTGTTGTCTCAGAGTGCCGCCATCAGACTTTAGAATTTAATTTATAACAACACCCAGTTTTAAGGAGAAGTTTGTCTGACGTAAGAAAAAGTTCAAAGTTTAACGCCTATTTTGTCTACACATCTAGTGATTTGTCGGTTGTGTCAACCGATTGTAATAAATATTTAGTTGAAAGAGCTAGTAAAGCTCTTAGTACTAACTAAATCAAGTCAGAGTCAGAAATCGAGGGCAACCCTCAATTTCATATTTTTTATATAGTTATGGTTTGGGTTTGTTTTAAATTGTTGTTGTAAAACCTGTTAAATATGCTTGTCTATATTTGCGGACGCCGTCCGCGAAAACGATTCGAAATTTAAAATCAAACACGAAATATTCGAAGAATGAAAACAATGGAACCATTTGTTTGCCCATCACTAGTTCTTGGCAATACAAGCTTTGGTTGGAGTTTGTAATACGCGCCATATTGTTTAACGACCCGGATTATTTTAGGCACAGCACTTTCAATTTAGATTTGACTAGTGGGTAGAGTTGAAGAATAGTTTCTGTGCAATACATCACACACCTACACTTCTTAATATCGAGAAAACTTACAACATCTGTTGTTCACCTTCCAATGAATTAATTAATCAACAAATTACCATAATCGTGAACTTAGGTGGAATTATTATAATGTTACCCAAGAACAGTTAACGAAGGAAAAATTCACCGTATACTAACTAACGATAGTGGTTGCCCATGCGGAGATTTTTCAATACAAGATATTACTTTACCAATCTTACAGCTATTATTAATAGCCTATCTACAGATAAATATAGGCCTTCTAAAGTTTTGTTGCTATGATATTTTTGTAGCAACTAGCAACTGATCTAAAACAGAACGATCTAGTATCTTAGACAGGTCATTAACATTGCCCATTAATGAGATAGGTATATCTTTGATTTTAGAAGTTGAAACTTAGCGCTTAAACTAGTTATTTTAAACACATTCCGTCTTATTTATAAACTCGGACTAACGAAGGAGTAAAATTAAGTTGATATTATAGTCTCTAATAAAGACTATAATACCAGGTTGAACCTTGGCGTACTTTACGCCGTGTTTATTAATAAGAAGGAAAGTGAGCCCAGGCCAAAATAGAAACAATAAATCAAAAACGCTTTATTATGTGTTTGAATGGATTCCAGTAATCAGATCCTAATAATTAGTATTACTTTTTAAGTGGATTTCCCAGACAGCGTTTTTACAGTGTATAATATGGTACTATCAGATTCAAAAGCTGCTGCTGAATTTTCCATAATTTATGATAAATTTCATTCTTTTATCGACGGCATCTATTGGTATTCCATTGTACATGCTTTCAAATAACACTTGTACCTTTACACAATATACTTCGTTTAACACTTAAGCCAAAAAGACAAGGTTTAATTATAAGGAGTAGTTTAAGTTTTAGCCCTGATGATGCTGTATAAGCGAAACCGGTAGGCTACTAATTACAAAGTAATAAATTATAAGTGATAAGTAAAACAGTACAAGTGTTTCTTTCTTTAAAAATGTGAATACAAGGTTTCACTTTTAACAGCTTCATGAGCGCTTTACTTCTAAAAAAACTAATTAGTTTTACGTGAAGTATCATTGTGGAAAGAACAAGAGTTATCCAAAACGTGCGCTAATAATTTACTTTTGTAGCTCATAGTACAATCTGAATCGGTTGTTATCTAGATGGATTGATATTACAACAATAAATACCAAACGTTTGCCATTTTACAAATGATTTTAAAGCAAATACGCGTGAGCAGGTGCGTTCAAACGTTGAATTCGGGGTAGATAAATAAAATTAACAATAATAAACATTTCCTGTCAAGACAATATCTATGTTCTTTGAGACGCCAAAAAATGCCGAAGCCATTTCCACTCTACATTTTATTATCACAACAAATCTACCGGTGAAATACCATTCGTTTGTTGGTAAACAAGGTTTTTATATATGTAAAACATATTTATAGCAACTGTCTACTTATCCCTAAAATCTTTTATACTCACAATAAACAACAAGGTTTAATGTGTTTGCATGCACGTTCGTGTGTGTTGGTAAATCACGATAATTTAGTAGAAATTTTAAAGTAATAAAAATTAAATTGGGATTTAAACCCGTATGTTTTTAAATTAAATTCGGGTTGAAGAGGGTGTTTTAAATTTATCCCAGGGGCACGAATATTACAATATGTAAATTTAAACGCACTTTGGTACCTATTCTGAGACGCCGTTCACACTCAAATCTTATATTTAAAAACTTGATTGAACAATTTTGGCGCCACCTTTAGAAAAGACGGTCGCAGTTTTTTCGAAATTATTGAATTTTGTGAGCATATAAATAAGTAAAAATTAATCAATTTTTCCCTAATGTGTTATCATTTGTAACAAATGTTGGAAGACCGGCAGAATATCTGAACATTACTCTCCGTACTCTTTTTTAAAGACTAGGGCATGGACTGCACCAGTTATAGAGCTATCAGTTTGTTCAGTTTAGCATGCTGCTATTGTTTTGATGTTATTTTAATAATAATTATTATAATAATAATAAAAATGTTTGTTAGCAAAAACATGTCTTACAGAGTTTATTACAAGGATATTTGTAAATAAGGCATACTATGTTTTACTCTACAAATTTACTAGGTATAAAAATTACAATTTACTAATAAATTGTTATGGGTGCCTTTATAAAGGAATGTGTGTGTGAGTGTTGGTGTGTGTATGAATGTGTGTGTTTGCGCGCGCGCGCGCGCGCGTGTGTGTGTGTGTGTGTGTGTGTGTGTGTGTTTGTGTGGACACGTGCGCCAGTTAACAATAGTTTACCGTTACGAACTTATCCGTTTCTTCAGGACTGAGACTTTTTAACCAGTTGAAAATCATGGTTTTCATTTCTTTAGCGGTCGTTTCGATTGGTAAAAATTTTGCTAGCCTTGTTATAAAGGTGAGGTCCTAAAAATACTGAGTGTCGGTGGGTCAATTTAGTTTTACAATATATAGGTCTTTCGAAAACTATGTCTTTATTTCCTTTCTGATGGAACATGGGTGGATGGATGTCCGATGGAACATTGTGGGAGGCTCAGGGCGGTTTCAGGTCTGGAAGAGGATGTACGGATCAAGTGTTTTCACTTCGCAACATTGTAGAGAAGCATCTGGCTGTTGGTCAGAAGGTTTTCTGCGGTTTTGTGGATCGCGAAAAAGCGTTTGATAAGGTTGTACGTAAGGAACTTTGGGACATTTTGCCTGATTATGGGATAGTCGGGTCCCTGCTGCGTGCGGTGCAATCAATGTATTTAGACTGTAAAGCATGCGTGCGGGTGGATGGCAACATATCGCCTT
>NJDC01006469.1:126195-140861 GCA_002245475.1 Calephelis virginiensis | reverse complement strand
AATTGTACTATAAAGTGAAAACTGTTTCTATTAGATATTAGTTTAGTAAAACATCTTTTAATTTGTTTGCGACTTGTAGATGTATTTATATTATAGTTTGTCAGTTAATAAAAATTACAGTACCACATAGTGAAGAAGTTTAGCTGTTTTCGAAAGTTGTAATTTTAACAAAGGAAACAATAGTAGAAGGAAAATCAATACACATATATAATATATTGAATTTAAATATGTCGGTATAAGTTTGAAAAATTAAACATTTCATCATATTTTATCTCAAAAGTAACACTCTTTTAACTGGCCGAGGTAAATTATGAAGTGGCCGTACTAGTAGGTAGCGTACTGAAGTTTCATGGTTTAGCACAGAGTACTAATAGGTAGGTACTAATAGTACTGATAAGGTGTACTAGTACATTTTATTGATTGTACTATAATAGTGCGAATCCAAAAATGTCCGATTAAGCACAAGACTATTGTATTCTACCACATAAATGATAGCACTTTCATACTGATAATTAAAGCAATTCGTGAAAATTATTCTCTAACCATTCCAAAATATCAAAAATGCACGTTAATAGTCAAGTTTTCACTCCTGCGGGACTCCCGGAGTGCAACCCGTATTTTTTTATTAATGGATTTAAGAAAAACTAATCCATAGTGAAGTACCACTTGTATGGTTCACGTGAATAAAGATTTTTCTGATTCCGATTCTGATTCATGTTACTGACGGATAGAAGCTCTGTAACAAAATTTTAAAAAAAGTAAGTATCTTCACGCCCATATCCCCGAAATGGTAAGCATAGGCACAACCTAGGACACCCACGACTAGCACGACAAAATTTAGAAAAGAGGTTAATTGTGCCACCCGTAGCCACCGTTTCCACGGCGGCTACAGTAAATGTAGAGGTGTGTATATGCGCGTATGTGTGAGCGAGTGTGTGTATTTGTGTGTACATATAAGTTTGTTTTCAGAGAGAACTTGCTATTGCGTTATTCCGGTAAAAAGTTTCAGCTATCTTCCCAGGCGAACAAAGATTATTAAAACAGGAAAAGAATAGTCTTATTATTTTAGGTGACCGCGAAAATCGTCAATGGCTAAAGGCCGTTATCGACTCCATAATGCTAAAAATTTTCATTTTGTTTGTACTTGATTGTCTGCCCTGTAAATATATCATCGTGCACCGCCTACTACTAATCTCAACATTATTTCCTTATTACCCTGCATGAAAAAACTATTCTCCAAACCGGAATACCACAAAGGCGAGTACTGAATAACCACAATACTGAACAAGCACACGGCTCTCCCGATGGCAAGAGACAATCGTGGCCGATAGACACCTCATATGTTACAAGCGAGTCGCCGTCCTGAGGCTAGGATGGAAGGCCTATTGTGCGAGTCTACTGGCTACTCTAACCTCCGAACTGGAACACGACAGTGCCAAACTGACACTATAAGCAAAGTGGAATTTGAAAATAGAAATTCTAGAAATAGGCAACCCGAACAAGTTGCTGCATCGGAACATCACAGTGGCATTATCGCAGCAGGTATAGGTAAGGTGGTAGATCCCCCCGCCAAAAAAATAAAAATTAAAAACATTTATTTGCGGATTAGGTGTATTAAAAAGTTGTTACAACATTATTTTAGCAGTCCAACATATTCTACCACATTATGGTGTGCAAAATATCTTTATATTTATCTATAAAAAGTAATTATTTAGTTATGTATTTAACATGTTTTAATATTTAAAAAAATGTTTTATGATTATAACAACTTGAATTATTAATATAAACAATTGTAAAATGTTCATAAATTTAACCTTATCTACCGTAACATACCACCGTTTCCAAACCTAGCCAGTCAGGAGAAGAAACGGAAAATCAAACTCCCCTGCAGCCAGGACCTAACCTATCATCCTTGTACTATGCAGCATGCTTTTGCAAATCACTCTACCACCAGTAAAAATGAAGTAATTGGAAGAAAAGTTCAATTTTAGTTACCCCGAAGACCATTGCGACCACAATTGCGACTATTGTGATCACAAATGGGGTTAGTCCTCTGTATGATGTTAATAATATACGTGTAATCTTGTCACGTATCTCTACAGCAAGACAATATGGCAACCGACGTAACAATGGCCAGTCGGCACAATGAGCTGGAGCATTGCGAATCCATTAGCCGTAATCCAAGCCTTCGAGAAACAATACGGTTACTTGTGTCCGTTAGTACCTTGTGTTTTCCTCGAGGCTTTAACAAATGTATCAAATGTCGTCGTGGGTATTCATCGCAAAACGTTTATTGTGTGGTTCTAACACCAGCTCACAATTGGAGGGAGTCTCATGTTTCAAAAATAGTAATTCGATGACCTGTCCAGATTCCGCCTTTTTTGGTATGTGTACCAGTGTATGGTAGCAGATCAATTTACTCACTCAAGAGGCTTGACTCTGTAGTTTCCGATTGGCAAAACATCATCATAACTCCTCGAAGTCAGTAGGAAATCATTCTACATGCTTGCCTTCGAACCTCAGAAAAAACATTGCGATTGAGAGGTTTTTTTATATATTGAAAACACCAGGGAAAAACGTAGGTTTACAGGGTCGCTATCAAACCAACAACATTTTTTTGGTTTCGGTTTGCTAGGCTTTTGTACACTGCATTACGTTGTATACATTGTACAACAGTTTGTAATAAATAAAATAGTATGTACACCTAAAATCAAAGATCTATTGTCGCCTCAGTGGTCTAGTGTTCCAGGTGTTGGACATGACTTCAAAGGTCGGGCAAGAAAAAGAAAATGTCCTATTTACAATTTTCTAAAAAAAAGCAAGAAAATGTTGCTCGGGATTGGATATGCCCGGTTGGCGATGGGCTAGCCACCCATCACATTGTGGGACTTAGTGTCTTCGGTTAGTCGTGGGTGCCCTGCTTCACTTGCTTGTGCCTCTGCCTACTGCTTCAGGGACATGGGCGGCAAGATATTAAATTAAAGATGATTTTTCCTCTGTAACGGGAAGTCACTTGATCTACGTGCGGAGACACTTCCGAGGTCTGAACGCATGAGGCGAAGGCAACATTGACTGAGTTTTATGTTTTTTTAACAGTCAACATTTTCATTGTTTAAACATCGAATAATTCATAATTTGTTTCGAAAACTTGACTGCATTGTTGCCTCTTACGTGCCTTAGACTCGGTATACCTTAACATGGCCCTGCAATTGCCCCGGCGGCGATAAGCCCGAGCCTTATCATTTCTGAAGTGGGGCAGTAAAATTATACCCCATTAACATTGACCTCGCGATAGGTCAGAACGAAATTGGGTGTATACGAAGTGCACGCTATGTGTCAATTTTCGAGGCCAAATCATAACATTCAAGGTAACAACGTGTGATGAATCATGATTAGATTTATTACGATACCGGTATAAAAATGGTTTTCCTCGTGTCATCAACTTCCAAAAGGTTATATTTTGTGCTTAGACGTTTTTGTTGGAAGTTTTTTCTTGAGAGGCCATAAGTTGTAACGGTGGAAATGATATTAGTTTTTATTATTTTAGTTTTTAATATCTTCCGCGATTTGGATATAAGAAATAGAATGAAATCGAATACAAACAATTGAAAAAAGACAACTTTGCTCGGGACCGAATAAATGCCCCATTAGAGGGTATGTTTGCCACCTGTCATGTTGTGGGACGAAGTAGTGTCTTCGACTAATTGTTGGTTGCTCTGGTAGAACCTGTGCCTACCGCTTCAGAGATACAGTCTTGGATGACGGAGGATAACGATGGAACAGTAGATATATTACGGTGCTTTGAAATAAAGAAAAAAATATTAATCGAATAATTGGACTATTATATAATACATATAAAAACTTTGATAGATACTAGAATAAACGTTTTTAGCCCTCAAGCCCAGAAATATTTATTACACAAATGTCGTCGGGAATGGAACCCGGGCCTCGCGGTAGATAGATGAAGTTAGACTTGTACGCTAATCCCTCGATCAACGAGGCAATGAGGCGATTTATTAGACGATAATATATAGATTATTTATTAGGTATCATTTTTAAATGTAGAAATGTATCCCATTTCCCTTTGTACTTTCATTAAGCGTGAACGGATGGACCAATTTTTATTGTGTTAATCATTTTTCATTGTGTTTTGTCAGGAGAAGAAAAACGTCAGTCAGGACAGCTATTATTATGTATATAATATTATTTGTTGTTTTACAAATGACGACCAGCCAACCTTTTAGCAAAAATTTAAAAACATTTATTTGAAGACGTAATTACTTTTTTTAAGAATTCATAAAATATTTATTTAAATCCATAACTTAATAAGTATTCTGGTGCTGAACTCTTAAAACAGTAATTAAAAGGTTCTTGTTTCTTGAAAGCCTCTTACAGGAAAATTAGTTTAACTAAGCCGAGTAACACAGTTCCGACGAACTACGTGAAGGGACTACGGGATCAAATACTAACACGTACTCTGTGTTTAGGATTAATACTCTGAAACCAATGACTACCTACACGAAATTATAGGAGTCATAATCTCAAGGAGGCGTTCATAAATTACATAAGATATTAAGGGGGTGTAGACAAAATATTACGAATTCTTGCTTATCTTACCGTGAGTTTACAGCTTATCAAGTTTACTATAGCCGCTACCAAGGGCGTCGCCAAGGGGGGTAAGAGGGGCAGCTGCCCTCCCCTAGAGATTCTTAAATAGTTGACAGATATAAAACAATCAGTCTTATGTCTTTAACTTGAGTTGCTTGATCGATTATTCTTGTACTTTTACTACTAGGTACTTTACTCCTATTTAAGCGGGAAATTAAAGGCAAGTCAAAAAGTCGAGGGTATGAGGGTCCTGGCGTAACCTACCGTTCATATTTTTCTCAATCTCCGTATTAAATTGCCCCCCTCTGGGCCATAGCCTGGCGACGCTCCTGGTCGCTACCGTCTCTCAAAATTATTTGTATTAAAACTTTAAACAGCGCCTCTATTGGAAACTAAGAGAAACACAGTTTTAGGCCAAAGGTTGCATTGATTTCGAGTTGCGACACGTAACTTATGGAACGAAATCTATACTAACTCCTGGAGAAGGCTCTGAGTTCTTACTACAGGTAGGTAAATAACATTCTGATCTTGCGTAAAATTGTAAATTGAAAATTCCATTTTCACGCCGTTTCTACAACTTTTCAATGAATATGAAACCCGGAAATGTAAAACCTTTTTTAAGCAATTTCGTCACCATCTTCGGAAACGTAATTTTAATTTTAATCTGTTAATTTCTTACGAAAACTCATAACTAAATGTCAATTTAAGATCTAAATCACATTTGAGTTTTAGCGCCATCGAGAGAAAAGATTTTCGAAGTTTTTTCATAATTATTGAATTCAACACGAAATTCAATAATTATGAAAAAACTTCGAAAAGGGCTCAAGAAATGCAAAATTTAATATATTTGTAGCTTATATAATTACCTTTAAAACTACGTTTTGAGCCACTGACGGCCAATGTTAATAATGTATCTCAATCTAATGGATTTCAAGCAATCTAGATAGCTGCGTATCCGCCGGCCTATCCTATACCTCATTCTCATATTTATCCTGTGCACAGATATATTATTGGCAAGCGATAACTTAAAATGGATCAAAATATCAATCTTGAACAGCGAGTTTTGGATTAGGATTGATTATTAATATTGGCCGTAAGTAGCTTGAAAATTTACCGAGATACGGCCAAAAAACAAATTCAACTTTTTTTTTTAAATTTCGGATCAAGGTAGTTTTTGGAGTGTAACTGAAAGTAATCATCGGAGAACACGAAAGAAAACACCGTGCAGCTGGCTTCATCCGATTTCTTGGTGAAGGGGGCGTTTTGTACGTTCGTTTGTGTGTGTGTGTGTGTGTGTGTGTGTGTGTGTGTTTATATATATATATATATATGTCATTTCGAAACAAATAACTCAAAAAATTATATAAGCACGTCTGCAAGTATATGGTTTAATTTTTTTTAAATAGGGGATGATTTATAGAGGTTGAAAATATTAAAAAAAAAAAAAAGTACAAATAAAAAAAATCCATTCCCAATAAATAAGTCATCAAAAAAATGTTAACGTCTATAGGTAAATAATGTTTTTCAATTTTTTTCGAAATAAGGGGTGATTTATAATGATTGAACATTGGGGATGTAAAATTTTTGTGTTGAACACAAACAAAATGAGTCATTTCAACATAATTAATAATAATAAAAGCCTTTTTAAAAGTCAGAAAAAAGAATTTTATATTATCATACCTTATGAAGGGGGGTGCTTTAAAAGAGGTGAAATACATCAAACAGGGTTAAAAAAATCATAAATATCGTATTGAAGCAATAAGCAACTTTTCATTAACCCATACACGTTTTTTTTCTACTCATTAAATGCTTATACTTATAATTTTATGAAAATTTTGCAAAAATGGGTAGTTTTTACCCCTTATAGTAATTTGCACATGTCGGAATAGAGTAGATTTTGAAGATAAGGGTAAGATAAGCTTAATTCCAAAGTTTCATGTAAATCGATGCAGGTTCAAAAAATTCGGAGGTAATTCACTTTTTTACCTTGGTAGCTTGGACTACAAAAATAAATATAAATAAAAAATAATAATAATAAAGGTCTTAGCCGGCTCCTGAAAGGGGTAAATTAACTTACTTACTTACATAAAAATTATATATTCCTATTTATATGATAAAAATGCATTATTTTGACATTACTATATTTTTTTAAACGAAAAGTTTAAGCAAATCTGCAATACTAACTTCGAACAATTAAAAAGTATTATTACAAAAACAATGTCAAATCTCAATGAACTGTCAATTGTCAAATGTGATCTATTAAATTAACCCTGCTATAAGGAATTTCTTATTCCTAAGTAATTAAAATCTTATAAAAGGAGTGGGCTCTAAATTAGCGCCTAAACGCCTTGTATTATTTATGAACGGATAGGGTACGGACCCAGCAAATTTAAGATATCCATTATCTTCATTAACTTTAAATATTCATTTAGATATTCATACGAATACCCTTGTCACTGGATATAATATAAACAAAGTAAAACACTAAAAATTGCCCTTAAAGAGTTTTTATAAAAAATTGAAAACTTAAATTAATTAAAATTAGGTAGGTAATTAAAAATTTAAAAGTTGTAAATTTAATTTTATTTGTAATTTTCAAGCAACGCTTGTAACATAAAATATTAAATAAAATACAATGTGAAAAATCATATACAATGAAATTACACCACGTGCCGACGAATTAATTTAATACAATAAATATAATTATTGTAAGAATTATATGATTTAGTTCAAAAGTATCAAGATATTGACGCATTGAAATTCTTAGTTTCTCAAAATTTATATATTAGAGGGTGGCAAATAACTGTTATAGACGGATTTTTTTTCATCATATAGACATTTAAAATGGTAATGGTGCGTTGCTAACCTGAGTCTGGAATATTAATTTTCTTTTGCTGGACTATTACCACCAACACTTATTTTTTTATCGGATCGGGAAATACCGACTAATGGGAGACGTTACTGGACTGTACCTGATACCACTACACTATTTTTTTATCGGAGAGGACAGCTGACCTGCACACTGTGTGCCGTGCGTTGCCATTTCGTTCGGGTATTTACGAGTGGATTTTTTTTGCGTTTTTGTTCTTAAATTTAGGTATTTTACAGGCTTATTACCAGAGCACCACGACTAGCCGAAGATACTAAGTCCCACAATGTGATAGGTGGCAAGCCTATCGCCAACCGGGCACATATCCAATCCCGAGCAACATTTTTTTTTATTGGAAAAACCAAATTTTCTTTTTGTTGCCCAACCCGGGATTCGAACCCGGGACCTCATGCAGTCAAGTCCAACAACTGAACCACAGAGCAGCAGCTTTGAAATTTGATCAAAAATCATTCTAGCTTCATAAACAACAAATATTTTGACATTTTCATGAAAATGCTAAACTTTGTTTCCAAAAGCACATTGGACAAAGAATCTTGATAAGTGGAATGCTACCCTTCCTAAGACTTGGTCTTAGTAACAAAGACTTTATATTGCTTAGTATAATAGCTTAGCCAATAGGGGTTTATTTTTACAATTAGTAAAGGACACTTTCAAAACTTTTTATATAAATAATTTACGGAGCTGCCACAGTATAACCGTAAATTCATTTATTTTTTATTTTAATGGTAAGGACACTGGAAGAAGAAAGCAATCAACGATATCCCGTAACTGGGATGTCAGACCTAATATAGAAATCTACCGGCTACTCTACCCTTCTGACCGGAACACGATAGTGCAAGACTACTAAATTATTTCAGCGTTAATAGGTAGAGCTGCGTATTTCTGCTCAGACAACTTGCTGCACTTGCAACTTGTTATCTTATTACTAATGACCAAATCAAACTATGGTCACCTCTTAGATGCCAGGATAGAAGGCAGATTGTCTATTCTACACGTAATACTACCTACATTGAATAATGTTGCCATCAAAATTACTGTATTTTTCCACAAGCGGGCGCTGACGTCGTCTTATTCCAAATTATCAAGTAAATATTATTAATCGCATGTAAATATGTAGGTACCTAATTAATTCTTACATGTGTAATTTACCATCTGCTTACTTTATTTGGGTATGTCAAAGGAAATACATGAAACTAATTGCATTAAAAAATTAACATGAAAAAGCAATAAATAAGAGTTTGAATATTAACTCGGTGTTGCCATATACGTCGAGTGACACCCGAGAAATGTGGGCAAATTATTACGAGTATTTTAATTGAATTAATGAATCTATTTAGTTTAAATAGCTATGACTCACTAACTTATTTTAAATACTTTTGTTAATTTAATTTCTATTCGATACCAGAAATTGTCAGTCATGGCCTCAGACCAATAAAAAGTATAGTAGTACTTTTTTATTGATCTGACAAAATAGCGAAAATACAATGGAAGTCTCCGGTTTTTCTATTTCCACTCCGTCACGCTTATCCATAAAAATATGAAAGTTCGAAAGTCTGTTCATTTTCACCGACTCAAAAAAAGGAAGAGATTATCAATATAACTGTAGTTTACTGTACATTTTGTTTGTATGTTTGTTCATCGATTACGCCAGCCTTTCCCAAAGTGGGCGATAACGCCCCCTTGTGGGCGCTGGAAGCCTAGAGGGGGGCGGTATAAATCTTGAAAAAAATGTTTTTTTTAAACTAGGCGCAACAAATATGTTATTGAGGTTATTGACAAGAAAAAAATGAGGGGGGGGGGCGCTACAAAACAACTGATTTTCAAAGTGGGCGTTACATGAAATAAGTTTGGGAACCTCTGGATTACGCGGTCAATTACAAACCGATGTTGATAGTTTATAGAAAGGTAGGTCATGATTCTGAGGTGTACCCATGTAAATTAAATCATGATCTGACTAGTGGTTTATGAGTTCTGTTTCATAATGCAAATATAATGTACATTGAAAACATTATCGACGACCATAGTGATCGCAATGGTCAGGCGAAACTACCTAAATAAAATCTTTTAAATAATCACTATTGTATACTTGGAAAGATGAATGCATTTATTTTGATAAAGGATAATAATTGATATTTTTAATCGGACAAAGGTAACTTCAAGATGTCAATTACTTTCTTAACCCATTGAATTTTTTATTGCGACTTGTCCGGATTGGTACTTCTTACCACCTAATTGCCTAATTGCTAATTAACCTAACCTAATTGTTCTTTGCCTAATTCTTACCACTAAGTCGTATCCTGCCGTCATACCTATCCTCGG
Organism: Calephelis virginiensis; assembly: GCA_002245475.1. Taxonomy (NCBI): domain Eukaryota; kingdom Metazoa; phylum Arthropoda; class Insecta; order Lepidoptera; family Riodinidae; genus Calephelis; species Calephelis virginiensis. Next base: position 131,044 of record NJDC01006469.1, on the reverse strand, counting down.
TGGGTTAGTTAACATGTTAGGATCGCATTCGGCTTCGCATAAGGCTTAAGAACTCAGCCATGTTTGGTAAAACTTCTTTTTTATTATGATATTAGATAGCAAACAAGCAGATGGATTACCTGATGATAAGAAATGCACGCCGCCTAAAGACACCAAAGGTGGTAATCGTGCGTTGCCAACCTGAGGCCAGGATCGCCCTCGATTTCAAACTTTGTTTCGATTTACGGCGTGTATTTTTTAAGACCAAGAAATCCGCCTACTTCTTCTTTGCTCAAAATAATAGCTTCCATCAAAACTCAAGATTGATTGTGGTTATGATCGAAATAATTTGGTTACGTCACAGGATGTTTAAAGGTCAAGTACGTGGTGCTATGGGGGAGGCAGAGCAGCCGCGGCGCACGCTCCGCCGCACCACGCGAGGCCGCTGAACATCAAAGCGAGCTTTTCCGATTATCCCCTTCGACGATCAGACCCGCCCGCTTTTTCATGCATAGTTGTGGAAAAACTGTCGTTACGTGTTTTCTATCAATAAAAACTCAATTTCTAAACGTTTTTCAGTTTTCTTTTAACATAAAGATGTGGTTATGTCCTGACCCTTCAAGATTTTCTGGGAAAAGTCAACGGCCAAGCACTTCCTTTTGAAAAAAACAGGCTCCGGGCTTAAAGACTCATATTATATACAGTTGAACAGTAAGCCATTACGCGGAACAACTTCATCCACATAACAGTGACGCACCAATAACATTTATAGTCTCTGTAAGCCACGGTTGTCTCTTGATGTCAGGACAACCGTGTTTGTTCACTGTCTTCTGCCAAAAGTGATATAGCACTTTTTCTTTTTTTTTCGAATAATATGGCAATAACATAGGAGAAAGACAAATCGCGACTATAAGCCGCTGCTGCTAATATGTTTCCAGCCTAACACTATATGCAAAAAGTAATAAATACATCCATAATAGTTGCTAATGCTTATACATTTTATTCACGTAAAAATAGGGCCTATTAATAACTAAAATACTTAACATCTACCTAACACACTACGCTGCCACTTGCAATAACTCCAAGTTTTTTCAATTTTTCCAATGTCTTTTTGATTAAGCAACAAGAAATTTCCTCCAACATTCAATAGAAGGCCCCATTTCCTAATACATCTATTCAATAAAAACGATTTCCTTCCATCACGAAAAATCCGTTCTCCATCGTCAAGTTCATTTGCAAACAAGCAGATTCAATTTTGTAAGCAATCAATTTACTTCGCGAAATCAACTTTTGCTTACTGAAATTGGTATTTTGTTGCCAAATTGTTGCGACAATTGCGCCTTAATTACTTTTGGTGTAGGGATACGATGACCATATCGCCAGACTGTGGATAATGAGAGAGTAGTATAGTTTAATCCACACTAATATTATAAATGCGAAAGTTTGTCTATATGCTTTCATAGCTAAACCGCTGGATCGATTTTGAGGAAATTTGACATACGTGTAACTAAGGACCCGAGTTCAAGTATAAGCTACTTTTTTTAAAAAAACAACCTCCAAAGGACAGTTCGGGGGATGAAAGTTTGTATGAAATTAGGAACTATTCTACACTGACGAAGTTGCAGGTAAGCAGTTACTTTAGATTGATGCATGCAGTGAGATCGGTACCACAGCCTTAACAGTTCCTTCCGCATGACGTCCGCACTTCCTATTATTGTGATCTGATTTGAAGTACAGGATAGCCCGTTAATGAAATCAGCTCAAAGCACTATTAACAATTTTGGCAACATCGTCTGCATTCCATACCAGAGATTAGTTGCCTATGATCATCTACATAAAAAAATAACTACGTTAATAAAAACGCACTTCAAAACTAAAAAGTAAAAAATAATAAAAATTTAATATTAATTAAATACTACCAATTATTTATATGTGCCAATTACTAATGGGTTTGAAGTCGGTGCCAAGCCACTTTAATACTTACTTACTTATGTAATCATTTGTTTAAGGCTTGGCACCGACTTCAAACATATTAGTAATTGGCATATACAAATAATAGGTAGTATTTAATTTATAGTAAATTTTTATTATTTTTTTACTTTTTAGTTTTGAAGTCGGTTTTTAATTACATAGTTATTTTTATTTAATACTTTTTAGTTTAGTGCTGATATGATTTATTTTTATAAAAATAAACGTCAGGATATGTGAAAATAGATGAAAAATGCTTATAAAATAAAAACTATTAGGCCTACCTGTATCAAATTTTTATGGGACCAATTCGAAGCCATTCCGCGTCAATCAAAAAAAGAATTACGTAAATTTGTTCAGAAACCTCGGAGAAATCGGTGTGCATACATAAAAAAATATACCGGCCGAATTCAGAACCTACTCGTTTTTTTTCTTGCAACCATAATGATAATATCAGGTTCCAGTCGCGAGGGGATAGGATAGCCTACACATTTGCTCAATTGGCCTAACAACCGGGTTACAGGACAGCCACGCCCCACAGCATCTATATACCATGGTCGTGGCCATAACAATGCTATGAAAAAAAATCGAGTTTTAAAGTTTGTTTTTCTAACTTAAAACCTATTATAATCCAAATATTTTTTCGGTAAGGTAATATAAGAATTATTTTTTGATATTTAAAATGAGAATGTTCTTCGTTTTAGCTTTCATGTTTTTTTACGTTTTACAACTAAAGGTATAAATTATAAATAAATAAATTTTAGAAATACACACTCATTCACGAGGACGTAGCTAAACAGAAAGGACCCAACCCCCATGAACACCAAAATTGAGTGAAACATATTAAAGAGGTCGTAAAGCTTGTAATAGCAGTAAAGCTCCTACAGATAAACAAAGCTATGACATTTGTATAATCATTACAATATACCAACCCACATATATGGTCAGTACAGATTATTATAAATATATAAGCTTCAAAGTCAATTATCTCAAAACTAGTTCGATGTGGATTGGGTCCTTTCTGCTTAATTACATCCGATTAAAAGCACGATTCTAATTATTTAGTTTCTAAGTAAGTACCTACCTAATTATTTAAGGGACAAGATGGATCGATTGAGGTTAGACTTGTTAGTCCATCCAATAACAAGTTTTTCGTGTTTCTACTTTCTCACAGGCTTCTGGTTTATTTACGGAGATAACACGGCTAAGACGTTCGCGAAAATTAGATTTTAAGTACACCTACATGTCGGTGCAAAAAAATGTACTTAATGGTAAAGTACCTAAGTGTTTGAAGGAGACGAAGAACGGATGAAAGTTTTAGTTGATAATACACCTACTTAGTGCTGGAACAAGTTAAAAATAAATTTAAGTATATATCTTAGTTGTGCTTTTAGCAGGGATGGAATACCTGGTGTATGAGGAAAGGAGAGTGTAAGCAGGGAATAGTGTGAATAGATCGCTGGGTAAGCTTTTACAAAGCGAGTTTTGAGTAAAGGGTCTAGGCTCGTTTTGCATAATTCTGTAATTATCCCCATGTTGATTTATGGAAGCGAGAGTTGGGTAAATCAGAAAAAGCATGAGAGTAGGATAAGTGCGGACGAAATTAGAGCCCTCGACGGATTTTCTTGTGTTTCTTTTCTTATCAAGTTCATAGGGACTTGAATAAAGTTGAATACCTACCTATGGTATTGCCACATCTACATTTTCGAGAACCAAACTGATACCTAGGGTAGTGCTATGAAAACTAATACTTTGATTTTTATTATGTGCGACTCTGTGAGAAGTCAAACTAACTAAAATAAAAGCTTTTTTCGCTAATTATCTGTCTTCACATACATAATATTCTGCCCCCGATAGTAAAAAAGACGCATCTAACACTTTTTTCAAATTTGAGTAATATAGATTGCCGAAATCAGAATAAAAAGGTGCATCTATCTGTATTTTTTATGTATTGCTAACCAATACCGTCTTTACCATAAGGGCACACGGGGCCAGTGCCCAGGGCCCCTATACTCAGAGGGCCCCGAAGGATCGACCATTTTACTCACTTTTTAATCTTAATCTATTTTGGTTGGGTGCATTACGTTTTTCTGGTTGCTCTAATTCGAAGGCGTTCGCAGCTTAAGAACTACTAAGTAATTTGTCATTAATTATGACCATAGAAAGTGATCGTAATCATAAAAAACAGTAGCATACTAATATTATTAATGATATACCGTAATAAAATAATGCACCTAGTTGATTACTCAAAAAATTATAGAGAAAAATTTTTTAAAGTTAACTTTTTTTATATTCTAAAAGGGCCCAAAGTTTTTGTGTGCCCAAGGGCCCCAGCATAATCTAAGACGGCCCTGTTGCTAACTACCTCCTGTGCGGTTTTAGCATAACAAAATAGGGCGCTTCTGTACACTTTTTACACCCGGTCGAAGATGAAAAGGCGATTTATTTAAAACTTAATTGAAAAGTCGCATTTATGTAGCTGATGTCCTAATAGGTACTTTGTAGTTTCATTTTAAGTTCAGTAATAAAAAAGGCGCACATTTGTCCCACTTTCTAAGAAGAAGATAGGGAGTTTTGGCGCCATCGAGAGAAAGGATGGTCGAAGTTTTTTCATAATTATTGAATTTCGTGTTAATATTGAGTGAAATTAGTCAATTTTGGTGGCATTTTGTACAATTTTGTTCAGTAAAAATGCACAAATGAAATAATCATAAAGAAATTAGCGTATCGTATATTTTCTCGTTGCCGCCAAATCTCGTTACATGAGCTTGTGTAAAAAGGCCACCGCTTTACCCAAGAGCCTGACATGACTTATTGACGACTTACGACTGATGACTAATTAAAATTAATTGAAATTGATATAAAATTTGATGCAAATTTCTACTTGACTAATGGCTAAATA
>NJDC01006469.1:112908-125694 GCA_002245475.1 Calephelis virginiensis | reverse complement strand
TTAAAAAAAAAACGACCGCATCTAACCACGTGTGCCCTATTTATATACCTAAATAGTGTTTTTGTTCTTAAGAAAAAAAGGCGGAAATACTTACATGCGTCCATTCCAAGTGCAACTAATATCTAGTGTTTGAAATGTAAAAGACGCATATAGTCATTTACGTATATATAGCCATTTAAGTATATCTATTAAGTACATTTTCATCATTTCTTATGCTAAGATGAAACTATTTTTTTGTTATTTTTATTACATTAATTTAATAAATTCGTAATATTACTAAACCAAGTAAAAGCCTCTTTAGTACGCATTACTTTCAAGTTTTAAATACGTAGATATTTTAACTGTCTTGAATACTGCAAGAAATTTCCCGTTACGTTTATTAAAACATTTATTTCTCCGTTTTTACTTTTCGTTAGATACGTCTTTTTAACTATCGGGGGCAGTATTTAAGTCAAGGGTTTTAAATTATTTTATTTTTCTTCAATTAGGTGCATTTTAACAGTCGTGGATTTTTTTTATTTTTTTTTATTCTCAAGTTTTTAAAGAACATTATAGAGATTATTTACATTATACAAACAAAATACTGTTATTTTTGGTTTTCTAAATCTATGGTGAGTCTTTATGAATTATTACTTAATCCAAAGAGTAAATTAACTGTCCATAACTTAAACTATGTCACAATACGTCACAAGTGCCTTTTGTAAGGTGAATGTGAATAGAAATATGTTCTATTCTATGTTATAATAATTATTACCTGATTATACTTACAACATAAGCTGGGAGTACCAGTTTTTCTTATGTCTCATTATTAAGTTAAATATAATTTTGAAAATTGTTTTACAGTACGATTTTGGTTCTCATAGTTGTACGTTGTAAGTATTTTTCCTTGAATCTATCCTTATTTTTTAAAACATGTAACTAGTAGCTAAAATAGTAACATTGGTTTGTACTTTGTAGAAACAAATGTTTGCTGCAGCATCCTCTGTTATGTTGTTAACATAACATTTACCTAAGAACATGCATCAATCAAATCTTATCATTGAAAACCACATTAAATCGAACACGTGATTAAGGAGATAAATCAGAGGTTCCCAAACTTATTTCATTTAACGCTCACTTTGAAAATCAGTTGTTTTGTAGCACCCCCCCCCCCTCGTTTTTTTCTTGTCAATAACCTCAATAACATATTTGTTGCGCCTAGTTTAAAAAAAATCATTTTTTTCAAGATTTATACCGCCCCCCTCTAGGCTTGCAGCGCCCACAAGGGGGCGTTATCGCCCACTTTGGGAAAGGCTGAGATAAATGGTAACATCGTCTCACCTCAAACGCATACCTACGAGTATATCGTCTCCATTCCGTCTTGGGTAATAGAAGTAAATATATCGTAACTCAAGTATTTCATAATTTAAAGAATATATTAAGCAGGTACATGATACTTAATAAGATTATTTTGTAATCTGTGACAGTATTATGTATATTAATTTGGAATTGCATAAATATACAACGACAACAGTTGTAACGGAAAGCGTATTTCACACAAAAACGTATACCTTCGATAGCTCAGTTGGTAGAGCGGTGGACTGTAGATGTAAGAAATTGTAATCCATAGGTCGCTGGTTCAAATCCGGCTCGAAGGATTCTTTTTTTTATTTTGTGAAATCTTTAGAAATTTATTTTTTTCATTGTTTTTAACATTTTCATTAACTAATTAAAATTAATAATTAAAAAATACTCTTTAAATAAATTCAATCTGAAACATTAATAAAATATGAAAAATTATTATAGAAAAAAGTAAAATTATTAATTTTTTTATCTATAGATGTACCTAATTAAAAAGTAAATTTTTGAATATCGGTTGATATTCAAAAATGTTATACCGATATTCAAAAATGTTTCCACTATAGAAATAAATAACTATTACACTGGCGTAAGATTTTTTAGGTACATACCTACCTAAATAAGTTTAATTTTCATCATAATTGAAAGTTCGTTAAAATAAATTTAGTTTTAAACCAAAAAATTGTAAAACAAAACCAAATGTTCAAACGTTAAGACGGTAGAACATTATTCTACTCAGTCAAATGTATTCTGAAATTTGTACTGTATAAATAGATTAATTAGGTTGAATCCATATTTGTATAATTTGTATGAGACAAGTCTAAGGTTTTACAGCCATTCAAAGCTTTGCAAATTAATTTATCCCATACTAGAGTAAATTCCGTTTTAAAACGTATACAACCTATCTTACGTTACACCATATTAGTCATTAACTAATGTAATCATTCATTGAATTAAAATAGCTGAGAACATAATTGAATACAATATTATATATGTATTTATGTTGTGGGCTAGAGGTATGACGATTCCATCGTCTGTTATTAGATTAATCTAATAAAACGCTGGTGTTGATCCGGGCTCATTTCAAAGAAATATTCGGTGGTGGTAGTCCATTATCGCTTTGCTTGTAATATTAGTATCAGAGATTAGTACATTATTGTCTCTGGTAGTATCTTACCTTTCTGTCACGGTCTAGTTCCATTTTTAAGAGTTTCAGTAAACTAAATGACCTACGCTTTACATTGGCAACGACCATTCATATTTTGTGTTTAAAGAACTGTAATTTCTCATCATTAGGTTAAAATAAATAACTAAGTTTGCTTTCTTACTAACATTTCAAAATTAACATCAACGTTAGTAAGTAACGCAGAATTCTAACATTGCAAATATTATACATAATACAGATGTAACGCTGTTCGATAAATTAACTAGTCCCTGTAGAAATACTTTTATTTAATTTATCAATCAACTCAACTTATTTCATTACCTAACATTAATTAAAAACCACTTTCACCACCACTTTCTTTGGTACAGCTTTTTAGGACATCTGTTAGTCATAGACTTCTGTTAAGCAAATAATATAGCATCTTATTAGACTTATATCTTACCGTGGCTTAATGGATAGCGCCCACTGTTGACGGGGTGGAGCGTGTCTGTCCGGGGCGCATCGCATTGCAAAATGCAAAGTCCACTGCTGGGGGCCGGACCGCATCGCATCGGCGATAGTAGTTGTCGTACGAAACTTTAGCGTTAAAACACCGTAGTGCTCTTTTGTTAACAGTAATATTAGGATCTTTGGTTACTGTCGGCCGCAGCGGGGTATGCGCGCGGGGTGCCTCGCGGAAAAATCCGCCGATGCGCCCCGGCCCAATGGGCGTTGCTCCATACAAAATGTATGCAAGCGATCTAGGCGGATTATTGAGCTGCAATGTGCCCCGTCCCGGCCCGTCCAACTGGGCGCTATCCTTAAGTATTCTATTTTTTTACCCTTTCTTCTTTGTTTCTTTTTCGAATCTGTGTACTGTTACGGTGATTTATTTTGTTATCACAGACGTTTTTCTTTCTTTTCTCCTATGTAAAGTATAAAGTGATTGTGTCGGTGAATGTTTTTTACCTTACATGTGAAATATTGACAAGTGCGTTTGTTACTAAGCATATTTTTTCACTCCTTGCCCGTGGTACTTACCAGTTGTACCACGGGGATTATTTTTATGCCTGTAGTACTACTATTCTGTGTGGCACTACCACCGGAGATTACGAATTATTAAGGATATTAAAAGTATGAAGCTTTATGGGAATAAAATAGCAATTTCCGATAGAATTTTAGTTCTATGTGCCGAAAACGCGAATTCCCGTCCAAGTTACTTTTGAAGGTGCCGTGGACGCGATATCGAGTCCAACTATCGTTACCGCGTTTAGCACAACGCATTAGATACAAGTTCATAGTATCGGCCAAGGCAATGAATGGGTTAAGGATACAATATACATTTTTTTTTATACAACCGAAAGAATTTTGTAAAAAAAGACTTAAATGCTAGGTACATACCTATTTATCAACGTAGTTTTTCAAATGCAAGCTCTAATGTTATTTCTTTATTTATCAGTTGCATCTGATTATGTCTTATTATGTTATTGTATTTATTTTATTTAGTTTTTCTTTTAGTACTTAATTTATATTTAAATTCTGAAATTGATTTATCTTAATGTGTTTAGTTATCTAGTAATTTCCAGCATGTTCACTTCCACCTACTTATTTTCGTCTACCGCTAGATGGCGTTTCTTGACGAATTTTGATAAAATTGAAACAATGACTGCAAAGGATAAATATAATAAAAAAAGGCATGAAAACAGAATAACAAGTTATTTCCTCAGCTTCGCTTGATAAGTAACACATAAAATTTCGTAGTCACGATATAAAAGAATTAAGGCCCAAATATTAAGTCAGCAGCTGCAGGAGTTAAATGCTCGAATTGTCAGCAATTACTATTTCATTAAAACCTTCAAGAAAATATTAAAAACTTGATAAAAAGACCAAGTAGGTAAAGGAGTTCTTAAATTGTGTAATTGACGGAAGTACAAAGGAAAGCGAATTCCTCGTTTCCTTATTTGTTAATAAACGGTACCTCTACCGTATATATCTGAATACAATTATTGTTTGAAATTATGAGTTTATTAACGTGATTGGCTTTTCTATAGTGTTACCAGCAAAACTCTGATCAAGTTATAAGCCATATGTTAAGGAAATAAGTTTCTGTTTGGTTCTTCCCAGATGTGACCCTAGCTAACGAAAAATCTGTTTGCTTTTTCGCCATCCAACAATACCGAAATAGGGTAAAGAAAATGACACAAGTAATATTTTAACTTTTTAATAGGGATAACTTATATAATATGTAAGGGATAGTCCCAAGGATTCATCTCTAGTGACAAAAGGATGAGACCATTAATAAATGGCGAATCACATTTTATCACCCGCTCAATAAATACAGTCAACAGTAAGCATTTAGTTAAACAACGGTATCGTCCGGTGCGGCGCGCGTCAGGGCGGGCGCGGGCGTGGGGGCGGGCGCGGGCGCGGCGCGCGCGGTCGGCGGCGCGGCTAGGAGGACGAGCCGGCGGCGAACAGCCCCGCGCTGAACGCCGCGCCGGCGCCGGTGCCCGCCGCCGTCGTGCCCGCCGCCGCCGCCGTGGCGCCGCGCGGCTTTGGCATCGGCGGCTGCAGGTACTCGTGCCGCGCCAGCCCGAACACGTCGATGCGCTCCTCCTTGCGGTACGCCAGGCACGCTCGGATGAAACTCTGTACAACAAACGCATCAACATCAGTAACAATTAAAAAATATTTATTTAGACACCGGCAGCAACGAACAACCTTTTACTAGAAATATACTGAAATAAATTTATTTATCTTTAGTAATTAAAACCTTGGGGGTTTTATAATAAGTAAAACTTGTTGTAGTGTATAGAGGAAAAGTACAAATGTTATTTAAAATGTGTAGCCTACAACATTTAAAATTCCTACTCCTTTAAAAATCTTAAGCTCTAGCTTTTCATTTTCTATCAGTTCCACAGAAATTGCATCAACATTTTTATTAATCAACAAAAGTATCTTGTAAGAGGCGAATATCGTATGTTTAATGTCATCAACATCTTGATCATGACTTGGTGTCAACTTAGCGACGACTCTCCCAGATTGGTGCCGCTACCTCACTGCAACTGTCGTGTCCAGGTAGGATCTAGTGGACTCACTTAGGCAAGAAATTTCTTTTCTTATACTTCTAAGATCCTAACAATACAGATCCTAAAATATAAGAGTCAACTGACGCAAACGTAAATTATTAACTAATCTCTCGTTAAAACCAAATTCTATATTCTAAACTAAACACTAACATGTTGACAGGCTTCCAAAGAAAATCTAGACTGCAGGCACTCCAGGTATAAAGGTTTAATTAAATATAGCTTAGATTTTCACGTTTTTCAAATAGAAGAATATATATTTTTGGGAAAACAAACAGACAATTCCCACACCAAGAGAAACCACAAAAGATTTAAGTCTGAAATATTTAAACTATTAACTACCTACTCACGTACATTTGAGTACAATGAGTCCATGCATAATGAGAAAGAAATAGCTAATTATGTAATTATCGTAGGTATGTTTTCTCATTCAAGTAAATACTTTTTAAGTCACCATTTTGGTAAGATTTATATGGGTGTAACGTATACATCATTATACCAATTACTGGTAGAAAGGCACATACAATTACTATTTTTAAAATCCTCTTAAAATCAATGTTATAGATAGCAAACATATCACCATTACCACCTTTGGTGTCTCTAGGCGGCGTGAATTTCTTTCCATCAGGAAATCCGTCAGCTTGTTTGCCTTACAATATCATAAAAAAAAAACAATCGGACACATAGTCAATCAAAATTCAAAAAATAAATTTTCGTTTTGTTGCTCGACCCGGGGATTGAACCCGGGGACCAGGGGATTGAAACCCTCAAACTCCAATCCACCGGACTGCTAGACCACAGAGAGGACAAATTCTGTATGGACTTTTGACTCAAGCAGTAAACACAATCCTTACCTAAGTACCTCGGAGTAATTTACTCCGTGATTATTAATAAGGCAGATTATGTTTTAGAGCATACCACTGGTGGTCGAGAGCTATTCTGCAAATTACCCGGGTAGGAGTAATGACAAGGTCACATTCCGATTTGAAGGGCGAGGTAACCGGTACACTCGAACATTAGGCTTACCCCGGCCACAGTACTGTGATTCACCAATAACATCTTGGCTGTTAGTAGACTGTCTCCTACTATCAGGAGCCGTATTCGCTGTCTTATGCTATTAAAAAAATACGGGTTGCACTCCGGGAGTGCCGGCAGAAGTGAAAACTTGAATATTAACGTTGTACATTTTTGATATTTTGGAATGGTTATGAAATAATTTTGCACGAATTGCTTTAATTATCAGTATGAAAGATCTATAATTTATGTGGTATTCTACCACAACAATATTCATTTATTGCGCTATCGTACAAAAATATGACAATACGAACATTCGCGCAAGCGCCCTGCGCCGTTTTACAAAATTTCGATCAGGTCACGTGTCCTGATGCGAGTATAGAAGTTTTTACTTTTTACCCATTCCAAATAAAGTGCGCAACGCCGCTAAAGAAGTTTACAATTTAACAATAAAAAAAAAACTCACCTTAGCCTCATTACTGACTGTAGGCTTATTCGCGAATTGCACTTCAGTTGCCTTTAAAATAGTATTCTCTTCTAAAATAGTAGCCTGACTCTGATTGTGTCCAAATGGCTTCTTGCCGTAAAGGCACTGATAGAAGATAACTCCTACGCTCCACACGTCCACCTTACTACTGATCTTTGGTGGGTTCTTGCCTACTACAAAGCACTCTGGTGGCAAGTACCTGAAACACAAAACATATGACATTATTCATCTTTAGTTACCAGTCCTGACGATGATGTATATTGAAATCGGTTGACTTTAGTGTTTGTTACGAATAGCTGCGGGGCCGGGTTGTGACGACGCCATCTCTCGCTAGTGTTAATCTTGTAATTTCGGTAAGTGCTTATATTATTAGTTCATTTAGTTATGAATTGCTAGTGGAGTGAGTGTTGTGCATCAGTTCGACTCCAGCAGTCATATCATTAGTGATCGCCACTGTCGTATTCCGGGAATCATTTAGTGACGCATTAACAAAGTCTATAGGCGACAAACTGCTCTTCACATAAATATATATTAAAAAACATTTCCTTAAATAATAATCAGAAAATTAAAAATATAGGCAATAGAAAATTGTTATTTCTAACTTTTGCAGTAATTTAAAAGCTCTGTTTGTCAAGGTTGCTCTGGGTTTCTTTCGGAGAGATAGACTAACCACTCCTGTCGCACAGTGACTAAAATTATCTCTATTTCGGACATGCCGCTTTTTGATCTGGAAATGATGGCTTAAACCAACATTAAAAATTCTACTATAATTTATCAGAAATAAAATATCTGTAAGGTCATTGAACTGCGCGAAATATGTTTTTATCGATATATCTACAACTCTATAACGCTACAACGTTAGTACTAGCTTTTGTCGTATTCTATTTTGACAGTTTGACGAGTAGCCGTAAAATTATTTTAGATACTTGCTGACTGAATATCTTCCTTTATAAAAGCCATACTTACAAACTCTCTTTACCATATGAATAAAAACAGTCCTAACTCACCAATAAGTGCCAGCACCTTGGCTGGTTAGATCCATGCCATGGTCGGGGTTGTAATTCTCCTCGTCCATCACTTTAGAAAGGCCAAAGTCGGTGATCTTGATCTCACCGCACACGTTGCCCTCCGTGAGGAGGATGTTGCCGGGCTTCAGGTCGTAGTGTATCACTGGAGGTTTTATCTCGTTGAGGTATTTGAGTGCTGACACCACTTGCATCACTATCGACCGTGCCTCGCGTTCTGGTATAGTCTTATGCTGTAAAGGCAAACATAAAACTGGTTAGTATTTTTATTGCTGAGGATGATTCCTCTTGGATCTAGGAATCCTTGAATCCTCTGAAGAAAAGAGGCTAATTACTCTACTGCCGAGCAGCTAGTCAATATTTATGACTAACTAGCTGTAGCTCGCGACGCTGCCCGCGCGGTTAATGATTCCATAGGAACATTTTTTCGGGATAAAAACTATCCTATGTGTTAATCCAAGTTACCCTCTATGTGTGTGCTAAATTTCATAAGCATCGGTTCAACAGTTTTTGTGTGAAGGCGTAACAAACAAACATACAAACTACCATTAATAGGATAAATACAGTTCGCGACCCGTAAACCCACAGACTTCAACCACTGGTGGGCGTAGGGGACGGCGGTTCCTGTTTTCCCCTGCATAATAGTTCCAACTAATTTTAAAAATGTCGACAGTTTTGTCGATAACGTCAAAATATTAATAAAAATCCTGATCCCTATGAAATGTAGACATTAAGATATAACCAAATAATTTATGCACAAATACAACTAATAAAAAATAAGATAAACTTGGCTTATTTTTAAACCGACTTAAATTGAGGAGATTCTGTATTCGCCCAGTAGGTATGTATGTATTTATGTATGTTCGCGATTTTCTCGATAGGTACTGATCAGATTTGAATGGGGTTTTTTTCACTGAATTGCAAATTTATTAGATTCGCTTTGAAGGTGTAACATGTAGAGAACTGATGAAGATCTTTAGAGATAAACCATTTAATTGAACATTGAAAAGTTACAAGATTCTGGATGTACGAGTCGCGAACCATAAATACTAATGGCCAATTCCAATAACCTGTCTACATTAGGAGATAGAACTTAGTAGCCTTTGATAAGATATTTTATAAAAGTATTTCCACAAGCGAACACAAACAGATACTTACAAGTATCTCATATTAAAATTATGTGTTAAATCTTTTACGAATATTTAACGAAAGTTAAATATGATTTTATATCTGCTCTGCATACTTCTAATGGTGGAAAAAAAACCTGAATTAGTTTAAAAGTAACGTGAACACGTTCCTACAAGAACTGTAAAATATACTTTTAAGGAAATGGGAATAGCCGCTTGAATTTTGTACTGCAATTTGTTATCTAAAATATGTAAATATATGTAAAATTTGATTGTATTTTTTTTACTTTTTTCTTCCACTGGATCGTTTTAGTGTGATGCCGCGATTACGATCAGGTGGTAGATTACAAAAAAATGTCGAAACGCGCAAGTACCACTTGTATGGTTCTAGTGAATAAGATTTCTTTTATTCTGAGTTGGTTTAAATGCCTCCCTGTCACATATCTCAAACATTTTCTTCGGAATATCTTCATTCAACAAAAACACATCTCCCACATTCGTATCACATGTTTAAATACTCGAAATCATGTTGGCTATTAAAATTGAATGTTCTTCCTACGTGTTGATGTAATAAACAGTACAAAAACCAACGTCACCACAGATAAGATAACGAAAACCACAAAAAAATTCACTACACCATTATAAGTATATAGTATATAGTAAACAAAGTCAATTTATCAACGAAGGCGTAATATGCCTCAACGTTATGTTTGATTACAGAGAAGACAAGGATGAAGATTTACAAAACTTGTATGGATGACATAAAAATTAATATAAAATAAATGACACACTGGTAGTACCCACAGTAGTCAATAATACTAATACAGTAACATATATTGTAATAAATTTATTAAACAATTAACACCACACAAATAACTAGCACTGTTGATAATTGAACCTGAGCTTTGCAAAATGATGTTTGAAATGAATGTTAAACCTCAACCACAGGGGCTGACCCTATTGTTATTAGTTATTTCGTCGTTATAGATACTTACACAACGAAGGCTCCTACGAAGTTATGTATAATAGATTTTAATACTGCGTTTTGACCTATCAAAACACATCTCTGAACAAATTTTATTTTAGTATGACAAAACAGATATACAACGCGAATGTAGACCTGGGATGACCTAGGTTGACATTCCAAGAACAAATCTTTCGGATTTCATCAAAGGGTGACGTCAAGAGTCTCCAAAACATGTTTGTATGAAAAGCGTAATGAATGTGGAGAAAACCTGGGTGGTCTGCCAGGATCGTGAAGTTTGGTACTCGAGACTTTCTGCCTACCCCGTAAGAGACTTGGCGTTAAGATATGTATGTATGTGTGTATATAGAAATATTAGAAAACCAGCACGTCTATATAAAGAGTAACGGATGTGGAATAAGCTAGGCAGATTGGTAGGAATCGTGACACTTGGCACTCGGTGCTCTCTGCCTACCCTACAAGGGACATAGCGTAAAAATATGTACGTACCTGTTTCAAATAAAAATCGAGATCATGTCCATTGCAGTATTCGAGAACTGTACAAAATGAATTCCCATCTATTTCAAACACATCATAGAGCTTTACGATTCGGGGGTGATCTAAGGCTTTGTGGATGTTGTACTCCCGAAGTGCGTGCCTGGAACAATAAATTTGTGATTTTAGTTTGACTGGTAGAGAATATCATGTAGCATTAAGTCCATCTTAAGTCGTAGTAGTACACTATCATGAGTACATTTTATAAAATTTGGTTAAACTATAGATCAAAAAGATTAAAAATACTATCAAATCGAATCAACACAATCAAAATTGGTCTAATAGTTTTCCGGAAATCCCACAAACAGATAAGAATTAGAAAAATATAAATTCAGAAGTATTTTAGTAATACATTCTACCTTTCTTCAACATGCAGGATAGAGATGTTTAACAGATTTAATAATCTATTGCTTTTCCGGATTATTATATCACTAAGTTGAAAGAGATACTAGGAAATAACTTTATAATTATTATACAATATATATAATTATATAATTGTAGTATTTCATTGCAGTACGTAGAAATCTAAGTCTTATTTTAAATTCTAAAAATTTAAAAGAGTAATTAATGAAGGAATTTTGAATAATTACAAAAACAACGACAAAAATATATAGCAAAGTATGTTAAATAAAATAAAGTATATAATAAAATATATAAAGTAGTTATTTACGTAAAATTTTTAATTCCTTATCTTAGTAACGCCTTCGGTTTCCCATAATAAACATACAATAATATTAGAATACAAGACTATTTCTGTTTACATATATCAGTATAAATATCAAGTGAGGCATAAGTAGATTATTAGATATAAAAAAACATAATAATAAAAATCTATACATATTTAAAAATTAATCATCTTTTAGAATGGTAGCATTCACGGCTTAACGGATGGACCAATTTTGCTCATTCTTTTTTTGTTCTATTGTCATGTAATTTTTATGTCATGTCAAGCGATTCGAAATTCGCCTGATCGGCGAGTTAAAAATAAAAATTAGTTTCCCCACACATTGTTTTCTTTAAATTTCCGTCACCATAACTTTCGTGCTTGTCACTGAGTTCCAGTTTGGGGTATAGTGTTGGCTACTCTCAACAAAATCGCTTAACATTATGGACCAGGTTCACAACACACTGTTACTAACTTTGGTGTCTACAAGTTACGTGTGTTTATTACCATAAGGGAAAATCCGCCCTTCTAGCCCCATAAAAATAATGTTTTTACACCAATATAAATAAATAGGAAACATTTATCTGTTACTAAGATAATATTATATTTGAGCGCTGAGTTTGGCATTAAGTTGCAAAATATAATTTCAAGGTCTACCCTAAAAAGTGTTCACATAAAAGGATACACTTAAAAACTTCAATATACCTACGAACTAATACTTCACCAATTTGTATAGCTTTGACATGCTTTATTCACAAATATTGCTAAAACTAGATAGTAAAATTCTACAAACTTTTGCCCTGATTGTTACCAGAGTTTGAACTATTGCCATAACGTCAGTAACCGTTAATGTACTGGTTCAGTTTAAAGAGAGACATAGCAAAAAGGAATAGAAGCTGCACGCAAGAAGCGTAACATAAGCCTTATATTAGCGCCGCATCTTTCATATTTATAGTCGAAGTTTTTTTTTTCCAATAGTAATTTATTTTTCACACCAATTCTATGTGTTTTTATCCACAATATTATAAATGCGAATGTATGTTTGTATGTCTTCTCAAGTCGAAACTGGGCAACCGATTTTAATTAAGTTTAGCATAAATATAGATTTCAAACTTTAAAGAATATATAAATTATAAACATAGGCTTTTTTTTTATCTTAATATATTAAAAGGTTTTCACCGGAAAGCTAAAAGGTTTATGACGCGGACGAAACCTTCGCGCTTCGCGGTAAAAGTTCAAAAATTAAGATATCGACTATGTTTTTACAGCTTACTTATAAAAAATATTAGTTTAAAAATGAGACATTAAAATAAATAAAACTTGGAAATCATACAACCAATCGTCAAAACGCAAAAGAAACGATTACATGATTTCAAATGAGT
>NJDC01006469.1:88153-112250 GCA_002245475.1 Calephelis virginiensis | reverse complement strand
CCTTATATTAGCGCCGCATTTTTCATATCTATAGGCGAAGTTTTTTTTTCCAATAGTAATTTATTTTTCACACCAACTCTATGTGTTTTTATCCACAATATTATAAATGCGAATGTATGTTTGTATGTCTTCTCAAGTCGAAACTGGGCAACCGATTTTAATTAAGTTTAGCATCAATATAGATTTCAAACTTTAAAGAAGGGACATAGGCTTTTTTTATCTTAATATATTAAAAGGTTTTCACCGGAAAGCTAAAAGGTTTATGACGCGGACGAAACCTTCGCGCTTCGCGGTAAGAGGTCAAAAATTAAGATATCGACTATGTTTTTACAGCTTACTCATAAAAAATATTAATTTAAAAATGAGACATTAAAATAAATAAATCTTAGAAATCATACAACCAATCGTCAAAACGCAAAAGAAACGATTACATGATTTCAAATGAGTGTTCATATACGGACTCACTTGATGTAGTTTGCTTTTTTGTCTTCTTTCCAGTCTTTGTTCAGTTGGTGTACTTTACAGGCTGTGTACCGTTGTTCCCGTAGGTCAAACGCTTTATGAACTTCACTAAAACCTCCCTTCCCGAGTAACATCAATAATAAATATCTGAAATGAAACATTACATGCATTAAAAATCATGAAAGTTAGACTTTATCAGATAAACTTTTAAAGAAAGAAAAAATTTCGCCCCGGACAGGATTTGAACCTGTAACCTTTCGTCTCAAGCCGACGAATGCTCGAACCAATTGAGCTACTGTGGATTCAAGTCCCGTGGCGAAATTTTTAATTCCTTTCTAACCCGTTAACGCGGGAATCCTCAGTAGCTCAATTGGTTAGAGCATTCGTCGGCTTGAGACGAAAGGTTACAGGTTCAAATCCTGTCTGGGGCGAAATTTTTTCTTTCTTTAAAAATTTATAGAAATTTATCCCAAGCACAGGGCAAGTGCTAAAATAAAAATACGTTATCAGATAAAACTTGTATTTTTCCACAACATACTTTATTATAGCTATTTGGATATACATTAAACACGTACATAATTTCAATGTTTGATCTTTGTTGTCGCCAACGGTAAATGTACATGCGTATGTCGTAGATAAGAACAGCGTTAATTAAAGAAAGTGCATATGTAACCGAATAATCACATGAATTCAAATTTAAGGTTATCAACGTAAATATATTATATCGGTAAATTTTAAAATTTATCTACATAACATATTAACTCTCCCCTTTTTAACAGTGTTGGTCCGGGTCTTTATGACATCATATAGACCATGCTGCAAGGTAGCTCATAAGAAGTAGGCATAGGTGTCGACCGCCTCATTGATCGAGTGGCTAGCATATACGCCTAAATATACTGACCAACCGCGAGGTTCAAGTTCGATTAACGACGGGGGCAGACATTTGTGTGAGAAATATTTAAATGTTTGCATTTCTAGGTTTGGATGTTCATTAAATTTTTTCTGGTATTCTATTCCTGCTGCCATAGACATTCATTTATGGTAGTCGATAGACTTACACATTAGGCCTAATATATTGGCTAAAGAAGAACCACGCACCTACACAGACCACAGTCGTCTCTTACCACCAGGAAAGCTGTGTGCTAGACATTTAATAGACATTAGGATTAGGTTATGTCAGAACTATTTGAAATATATTATACTAGCTGTTGCCCGCATGGTAAATGGTCCTACCTGAAAATGTTTTCGGGATGAAAACTATCCTATGTGTTAATCCAAGTTATGCCAAATTTCATGAAAATCGGTTCCCCAATTGTAGCGTGAAGGAGTAATAAACAAACAAACAAATAATAAGATAGGATAATGATTAATTTTTTTACATCTTCTGGATTAAAATTGCAATTTGTATTGTCCATTGACCATACATCCCAATAGAGGCCTATTCTTAATAACTTTTCTTTGAAACAAGTCTGGCAAACAGCTGAGGTGCGGGGAAGCGAGGAACTGCTTTCTTAGTGGCTCTTGCAATGACAACACGCCATATTCATAAACAGATATGTAAGATTAGGGATGAGACATATTTAATACTAACAATATATTTTATCGATATGCCTTTTATTTTATGAAGTACGACATTGTAACCGATTATATCGCATTTTGTTATTGCACGTCACATCACAGCTATGCAACTCAACGTCTCAAGGTCACACATTTTTGCGGTTGAGAGTAATATCCGTACTTGAATGTATTAGGTCCTTACATCTGTAATTGGTGTTTTGTAGGGGAGGAACATAAGTCGAATATTTTTAATGTAATATATTTATTTAATTAAAGTATGAACCATTGTTTCCTATGCACATTTGCCATCTCATAGACAATTCATTGATCCCTCTTCTAAAAAACCATTCGAACGGGAATCAATAAAATCATTGGACGTGGTTTGGACTGCCCCACCCCAATTGAATTTTCCGAAAAAAATAATAGTCTGTTGAAGTTTGGTTCAGGTGTATGTTTTTTACATTCCAATTGATGCTCTTCTAACTGAGAAGCCGTCTGTTGTGCAGTATGTGGTCTAGCATTGTCATAAAGCAGCAGTGGCGGAAAGTATATAAAACAATCTTCTGCAAAATGTTGAGATTTAATTCACTGTATTTGGAATTTGGAATTCGGAAACCAATTCTCTCGTCTGGTTTCTTTAAACCAAATTAGATTTTTTTATTTTATGATCTTGTGGATACCTGATATTAAAAGACATACTCATCAAATTGAATGGTTTTTATTCATTCGAATATTTCCCACCTGAACTACAGAACATCGTTGAAATACTGTAATCAAATTCTTAAAATTGTCCCAGCCCTTTGAAAGTTTTATGACATACTGACCCCAACATAGCCTATCGGAACCAGTCTTGAATTTATATCACCCAGATAACCACCTAATGCACTTAAAAGAGTTCAATAAAATCGGCTCAACTATTTATGAATTATTCAATGATAAATAACAGCGCCCTCTACCGGAAAAGTTTAGTTTTCGGTCCGGGTCTGCTGACCACTGCACTGCAGCAACTTCCCAGGGTAGTTATCCACCGCCTTACCCATTCCTGCCGCTATTATGACAGTGTCCCATTTCGATTCGAAGAGTAGGGAATTTGCACAATAGGCCTTACATTCCGACCATAGGACAGCATGTAACATCAATGGTATCTAAAGGCCATGATTATCTGTTACCATTAAGAGAGCCATGTGCTTGTTCGCTGACTTCTCACATGAAAAAGAGTAATTATCCAGAGGCCAACTAAAAAGTACACAGAGTAAGAAGTTTTTGTCAGTGCTTAAATTTATCAATAGAATACATAAATATCTACATACAATACCGATATCCTATTCGGGATAAATAAATAAAAATGTCGATAAAATAGATTTGCACATTAGTCCATCACTAACTGTATGCCAATGAAAGTGATAGCTTGAAAATCACATGTGTAAGAAAGGTATAAAAACTCGCATCTAACAATGACTGACCAGTATATGATGAACTCCTATAAACATCAAATAATTTAAAATGTAATTATGAATGTTATTATTTTTAATCAACCTACGGAAAGTTTTAACCATCTTTTTGGTAATTTGAAGTGCGGCTGTCTTTACCGTATCTACTATTTAATTGAACAGTCATTTTATATGTATTTTTTATTTTTTACACAATAACGCGACAATCTTCACAGGTCACAAACCTGGTCGATACTGTTGATATTTTTTTAAGTAATAAGCTATACTAGAACCATTACACTTATGTGTTGACAGAACCGTGTAGCGGCGTCTATTGGGATGTATGGTCGATGGTATTGTCAAACAAAAAAATCATATTTAGTTAAAATTCATAAAAAATGACCCGGTCAATTAATAGGTGAGGTAGTGAATGAGTCTCATATGCATGAATCATAAATGTCTTCAGGATGAATGTGTGGATGCACTTATTTCACCAGTGAGTGAAGGGGTCCTTGAATCATCAAATATCATATTTACATATTACATTTCAGAAACAAATCTTACCTATCAGAGAGCACAGGGTGTTGAGAAAACCGACTTTGGTCCTCATTGTGTATTCTTTTTAGTTCTCTTATGTGGAGGTTTCTTTCTCTTTCTAACTTTTCCATTTCTAATTGTAGGTCGGCATCTTCCTTTTTCAAGGCACTTTGCCTTAACTGAAAAATATAAAAGCTCGTTAAATACTTGAAAAACAGCTGTCACATTTTTTTGGAATATATTGTTTATAATTTAAAATAAATTCAGTTCAGAAACTTAAGTAAGCTAATAAAAACGGTCAAGGTTCTCAGGTGATGAAACAATACACAATGAAAATTAAATTAAATGTTTCAGATTCAAAAGTTTGTATTATCCTATGCCTAACATTTTCTCTGAGATATCTTCAATATCCATTAAGGTTCATAGTCCATTCAAGTTATTTATCACATGTTTAGTGTGAAGAGGTATGACCAAATTTGACATTAACATGGAAGAGATTTGTAATATATGAAGGAAACAGTTTCACGTGTGCAAACAATCACAATATGACAATACTGCCCTGCTAAGAAGAAAAAGCATAAGTAACAATTTAAAAAAAAATCAGCTTAATTCCAATTTTCGGCCTCGGCAAAAAAAAAAGCAGGTGAATCATCCGAATGTAGAGCGCTTATGCTAGTCTAAATAGTCGCTTATGCGAAATATCGCAATGATTTCTAAGGAGAAAAAACACATTTCCTTTGCTGAGTCCAAAAGTGTATTTAAACTGACTAGTGGTCTCCCATTGGTCGAAATTCGACAAAAAAAAATTTAATATCTTGTTGATAAGAACGCCATCTTCATTTCTCAAGACCAACTACTTTGTTTCTAAACTTTATAGTGCGTCATCTGTGATCTTTTATCGTTATTATCATCTATATATTTGTTTGTGTGTGTCAAATGCATGGTAGTGTGGGAAAAGTTTTATTTATTGATTTAATGTATTTTATTGATTTTTAAAATTTTGAGTTATGTTTTTTCTGCTTAGCAAGGCAGAATAGTCATTCTGCAGCGCACATACTAAACCAATTTTAAGTTATCGCTATCTTCTTTCAAAGAACTTAACAGAAAGAGAAAAAACACGCTTAGTGCGCTCAGTTTCCTTGGAAAATGTTGATTCTTCACTTCACAAGGTAATAATACACACATGAATAATATTTTGTAATATTTGATATACACCGATAGAAGCGGCACTGACCTTGAGTATCTCGTCGGCCTCGTAGTACTCCTGCCAGGTCATGCTGGGCAGCGGGTCGGGCTTGAGGAAGGTGGGCGCGTCGGTCCCGTTGTGGAGCGGCGGCGGCTGGGGCGTGCTGGGCGCCGCCGCCGCCGTGCGCTTGCCGCGCCCGCCGCCGCCCTCGCTGTTCGACGGCCGCTTCTTCAGCAGCAGCTTCTTCTGCCGGTCGATCTCCTCCTTCTCCGCTGTGATTTCTTCTTGCCGCCTGCAAACGATACGTTTTATCGTTGGTAACACAATCCCTAAACCATATAACACCACACCGAGCCATCAACTGAAAGAAAAGGTCCTACGGTACGAAATTAAAATGAAAAACATTAAGAAATTAAATGCAACAAAACAATGACGGAACAATTAAATATTACATCATTTGTAAAAAAAAAACGACGTGTTGCACTCCGGGAGTGCCGGCAGAAATGAAAACTTGAATATTAACGTTGTGCATTTTTTATATTTTGTAATGGTTAGGGAATAAATTTTCACGAATTGCTTTAATTATCAGTATGAAAGTACTATCATTTATGTGGTAGAATACAATATTCACAACACACGTACGTATGTACGTACGTACACAAACATGACAACACGAACATTCGCGCAAACGCCCTGCGCCGTCTTACGTTCTAACGATTTGACGCGTGTTGAAATTTTTTTAGCCATTCCAAAAAAGTGCGCATAGCCACTAAGGAAGTTTTCACTTCAAAAACAGAGTAGAGTTGAATAAATTAACTGAGACTTCCAAAATTGGTCAAATATAAAAATAACAAAGTGGTCGATTATTAACATCAACAACTTGTTACCAATAAAAACTGTAAAGCGAAACATATACATACCTAGTTAATTCTTGAAATGCATATCCATCAGTCCAGTTTTCTTGGAAAGTAGCACCAACCCTTTGGGTGACGAACTGACCGAGCCTTAATCTATTTTGCATACACCTCTGCCGAGCCTCCTTTTTTTCAATAGTACTCTTTTCATTTAATAATTTCTTAACCACGTCTATACATTTATTTATATGTGATTTATGTTGATCTATAACCTGAAATCAATATAATGTTCATGTAATCTTAATATAACATCCTTCCAAGAAAAGGATTATTATTATTATATTTTACAAAAATGTGGGTCCTTTAAAGAACTACTAAGCCATAGATATTTTTGCAAGTTAAGCAAGCGTCAAGAAACGCAATTTAGATTTTGAATGGGTTTTCAATATCTTTCAGTAAGTGAATATTTAACCAAATCCAGCAATAACCACATAAATAATCAAAAATATGTTAGGATATATATTTGGCTTTAAATATCCGAGTAACTTATTCCATTTATTTAGATTTTTTATATCAACACAGTTCCAATATTACTTATAAATCGACTTCAAAAACGATGAGGTCTCAATTTGACTGTATATTTTCTTTACCTGTTTATTACGAGATTACTAGAGAATTTATGAATAGAATTTTGGTTACTATTTTTTTGTAAGATAGGTCATGTTGTCTATATGTATGTATGTATATAAGATTTTTGAAACTATCAACAATAGCAAAAACGAAATTTTTTAATCCCCAAGCTTATGAAACATGACCTACCTCATAAAAATAAAACATATACAAAATTTAAGCCGGCTTTTTGCAGTTTTACTGGGTTTAAATTACAGAATAATGTAAAAATATTTCAGTATGAATTTTCATTTTTTTTTTTATAATAATGGAAAGTAAACAAGCAGGTGGATTTCCTGATGTTAAGAAATTCACCTCGCATAGAGACACCAAAGGTGGTGATGGTGCGTTGCCAACCTGAGGACGTGATCTTAGGCCTATAGCAAAAGTAAGTTTACCGGCTACATTATCCTCCGAACCGTAACACGCTAACGGCAAGCATTGACGTTATGGCGACAGGAATAGGTGAGGCGTAGGTAAGGTGGTACCAAGCCGGACGAGTTGCTGCGAAACTCTACCACCTAGTAGGATGTCACGGTGTTAGTGACGGAAAGCCTATGCTCGCATTTTACGAGCTGCCTGGCAGAAAAGCAGATCGTCTATTCTGAAAAGAAGCCCGGACCAACATAGGGAAAATCATCATGTTGAGAATGTAAAAATAAGTACCTTGCTCTGCGCTTGAACTTGATGTTTTAATTCTTCATTAGATCTTGTTAATTCTTCTATTCTATTATTTCTTAGTTCTAAGTCAGACGTTGCTTGAGTTTCTAACTCTTGTATCCTCTGACATGTCAGTTCAGTTTGTATCTGAAGAAAATGTAAACATTTAAGATTTTAGAACTTTAGCATGCTAGTGAAAAAAATACATTTAAAAATAAATAAAGATATACAGCGTAAGAATTTAACGCGCGACATTCGTTTCACACTGACGAAGGCGCGTTTCTTATTGTGTCTATGATTAATTCTCAAAAATTTATGGAAATATTAATGACAGCCTATATTTTCAAAAAATAACATATCTGAGAAAAATTACACAAATTATAATGTACCTGTTTAACAGAAGTGTGAGGTCGCTGTTGCGAGGCGGAACGTAAAAAATCTGCACCGGAAGGCAGTAGTGATGAGGGAGACGGTGGGTACTGCAAAGTTCATATTTTTTTAGTTTTAAGTTTACTATATATAAAGTATATAACAAAAATAAAAAGACGGATTTTCTCCCATCTTCAAAACGTTAGGTATCTTTAAGCCCATACTCAAGAACAAGTTGTCAGAAGCACAACCAAGGCACCAATATTATTTTATTTTTCTTACACTTTTTCTTTTTAAACCCCCGATGGAAGAAAAAGGGTGTTATAAGTTTGACGTGTCTGTGCGTATGTGTATGTCTGTGGCACCATAACTCTTGAATAGAAGGACCAATTTTGGTGAGGATTTTTTTATGAAAGCTGACGTGATCGAGATAGTTATTAGCTCCAATAAATATAGGTTTATTCGGGAGTTATTAAAGATTTTAAATTTTGGTGATTGATATCTTAATAATAATTAGGTAAAACTATAATTCTCTTACCATAGGATAATTAGCGCCCTGAGGCGAGGGGGACTTCGCTCCAGCATGCCGAACAGGACTGGAGGAAGGGTGTTTTGAGAAATATTCTCGAATGTTTTTATCTGACGAATTATGCCTCTGTTTGCCGCCACCCCCTCCACCTCCTCCAACACCTTCTTCACCTACAATCATAAGGATTAATATCATATCAAACTTACCTACTATTTTATTACTTTCTTGCTGTTTTATTAAATGTTACTCTAATTTCAAATTGTGAACTTAAATAAGGAAAGAAAGCCTTACTAGTGTGAATAAATAACAAACATCTATCCCTACTTTGTCTCCAACTTTCATATTTATAAATAAGATCAAGTTCAGAACAATAATAATTTGTTACAAATGGTAACAAATCAGTTAGTCAATAAAAAATATTCGAAGTTAATTATTTAAAAATAAAACTTTTATGTTATGACTTAGGTAAAGGATCATGTATTACTTAATGTATACTAAGATACATAAAACAGATGACCCTTATTTATACTTTTACTAGATATGTGGTTGTGCACTAGGTGGTAGATTTCTGTACATCAACTCACTCAGGTTAGCGTCTCATTACATCAGTTCTCGCCATTGCCGTGTTCCGTGGTTGGAGTAAGGTAATTGACAGACAAATGATAACTACGCACCACAAACATTTGTGTTGTCTACAGGCAATAGTTGTCTATCAACATCAGGAATGCTGCCTGTTAGTTCTCCATCGTAAGCATAAAAATAATTTTACATACCTTTTCGTTTCCTTTTCCTTTCAGGCATAGCTATGGTAGGTGTGGCACCACTAGGCGGCACAGGAGCACTAACAGGACCTGCATTAGAACCTCGCATAGCAGATTTCTCAGGAGTCAACGCATCAACTTCTTTATCACTATGAGAAGATCCTGGAAATTTTAAAGAAGACCCAGTTATTTATATACTTTACTATAAAATGTAACAATGTTGGGAAGTGGGACAATGTTTCCTTAGCAATGTTTCCGAAAGAAATCATAATGAAACCAGAAATTAATTTTAATTTGTACTCAAAAAAATTCCAAGGTGATTTTGTCAGTCAGTCAGAAATTTTGTTATAGATTTTAAGATAACCTGGAAAATCTATTAGTTTAGACTACTAGATTATTCAATGGGACTTAGTCAAACTAGTCGAGTATAAATCTTATTAATAAGTAGAGACTAAAGTCATCCAAGTTTTAAAGTTACATAGTCCTTACCACAACGTAATACAAACTGTAACAACTAGTTGCACACTCACTAAAAAAATTTTAAGTTATTACTCTTTTCTTTCAGCAAGAGTAACAAGAGACAAAACACTTTTAGTGCATTGCTTCAAACCATTGATCAAAAACGTCATGTGTTGCCATCTCTAGACTAATCTGATACATACTTACTACATATATACTTTTTTTTTATTTTTTCTACCTACAAATGTCATGCCATTTCAGCGCTTACGAAAACTGTAAAAATGTGAATTATTTGTAGCTTGATCATATTTATCACTCACTTATTTCAGCACTTAAAACTCAGTTTTATCTAAAGAGGGAAGTGGTCAACAGACCTGCACATAAGGCTAAACAACTTAGCCTTAATAATATGAAAATTTACACAATTTTCCTAAAGGAATGTTAGTTGTGTCATACAAAATATTATTTTATGGTCAATGAACTTGAGTATTACAGGAACGTGGTTCACACTCACACATTCACCCTTAACTCAAATTACTTTTGTAATTAGTAGACCAAAAAGCAAATATTATCTTATTAAAACATGAGCATATTACAAATGATCAATTAGCTACAGCTAAGAAATAATAATATCAGAGAAGTGGTGGTAAAG
Organism: Calephelis virginiensis; assembly: GCA_002245475.1. Classification (NCBI taxonomy): domain Eukaryota; kingdom Metazoa; phylum Arthropoda; class Insecta; order Lepidoptera; family Riodinidae; genus Calephelis; species Calephelis virginiensis. The sequence continues at coordinate 102,125 of NJDC01006469.1, read as the reverse complement.
TGTTGTGCATCAATTTGTCCCGGTAGGGATCCACTGCCTAACCTATTCCTAATGCAAAAATAAGAGAGTCAACCGCCTAACATCTATGGCATCTATGCAATTGTTGCTTTCACAGGAGAGTTTCTTACACACTTACAAGTCTTACAACCATGGCATACAAAGGCAAGAGAAGTGTGGAAAGTATTTTTTATTTTATGATATTGGAAGGCAAACAAGCGGACGGTTTTCCTGATGTTAAGAAATACACGCCGCCTAGAGACACTAAATGTGGTAATGGTGCGTTGCCAACCTGAGGCGGGGATGTTAGGCCTCGAGCAAAAGTAAGGGTTACCTTACCCTCAAAACCGGAACACGTCATGACGTTATGGCGGCAGGAATAGGTAAGGCGGTGGTACCAATCCGGGCGAGTTGCTGCTAAACTCTACCACCTAGTCAGATGTCACGGTGTTAGTGACGGTGAGCCTATGCTCGCCTTTTACGAGCTGCCTGACAGGAAGGCAGATGATCTATTCTACAAAGGCGCCCGGACCAACACGGGGTAAAGTATTATCTTACATATAAAATGCTAATGTCCATGTCACGGTATGCGTGATTGAACTAATCTAAAACGGCTTGACCGATTGTCATGAAATTTTGTGAGCATATTGAGTAGGTCTGAGAATCGGCCAACATCTATTTTTCGAAACCCTAAATGATGAGGGTGAATCACAGAAAAAAAATAGCAGAACAATGTCTGCCAGTATATTAAGCCTTTATTTACTTATAACTATATTTCTACGGAAATTATAATTAGACCTAGTATTTCTGCTAAAATGCCTTTCTTCAGATAAAACAATTTTCAAAACTGATTTGTTGGTTTATAAAGGTTGTCAGAAACAAATCTTTTCTTATTAAAATAATAGTGGAAAATCAAATGTGTAATGAGTGGTCTTAACTAATTCTGAAATAAGTACTAACTACGATGGCAATGTTATACATAATCACCATTTATTTGTATTTACATAATAGAAGATATGCTGTTTGGCAGTTATATTGGTCACCACTTTAGCAAATCAATCAAACAACTAAAAGTGATATTTAATTGAGAGAACATTGGTGTCCAAGATAAATGTATAGACAGATTCAGTGAGATAATGTTACAATTAGTGTTATGAATTCATATTTCAATTTTTTACTAGATAATCAAAACTAGCTAGCTAGTTTGAGCTACTTTTAGAATAACATTAATGTTTTGACACTAAAAAAAGAAGATTCTTAATTTAATCCATGTGACAACAGTGATATTGGTGAAATAACTATCTGGAATCATACAAATACTGGCTGATGTTATTACAGTTTTTTTTTGACACATTTCCAAACAGCAAAATTGCTATCTAGTCATTACAGTAATGTTATTCAGTGTTCATACCTCTGCAAGTGTTAAAATCTATGAAATTGTTTACCTACCATTGAAAATTATAATTGAATCACTCTGTGGTAATGGACTGAATACACTGATTTGGTTCACGTAAGTTCCACTTTTGTATTCGTGCATTTTGCCGTGCAATAAGATCTAGTCACAGAACCTATAGCACTTTCACAGTCTCTATCCGGCATTATCCACGACAAATTGATGTCACAGTTCTTTCGAAGATAATATTCCATATAAATTGAAAGGGCTTGGAATGTTTACTATGTGGCAGCGTACCACATTCGAACACCAAAATTGTAAACACAAATTCACTGATCACATCACAATTTTAACAACACTTTTAGCACATAATCACAATTTACCTGTGCTCATGTTGGAGTCCTGACTATGCAGTGGCTGCCCCGTGTTGACATTAGTCTGTGGTGCCATCTGAATTTGAGACCCAGCTGACATCTGTAAAGAAAAATGGCGTCTTTACATATGACTTGTTTAGTTTATTTACGTTTTGTAAACACTTTCACTTCGCTTGGCACAATACTAGCAATATTACTCACAAATTATATACATAAAAACACACCCATTATTCGAAGTTTTATAACTTTTCCACATCAACAGTTCAAATAACCTATAATGTTTGACAAATCGTAAACGCCAGTCAACTCGCGACAATCGGATACGCATCCGCGGGGCGCGCAGGGGCGAGGGACTGGAGAATGGAGATCGTCACGAAGTTCGCTCCGAATGTAATAATAATATCGTCGGGCGCGGCGCCATTTTACAAGGATACAAGGCCAAAAGAATTGATAATCTAATAAAACTTAAGTCTGTTTTAAGTATGAACTCATATGATTTTACATTATACAGTGAAGTCAAACGCGAAAGCTTTGAAACACTAGTCAAGTTTAGTCTCGTAAGGTCAATACCCTGTAATTGCAATTTCTCGTCTGCGAACAAAATGTTACTTTAGCATCTCGATAGCGCCAAAACACTACAAAGAAGTTTGCAAATCATTGACACGACTGGGAGGGGTTATTATTTTGTAAGTATATAATGTTGTAAATAAAATTGGTAGGAAATTGACTTGACCGATTATTCCCGCAATGAGGTGCGGTGGCGACGGCGGGTGGCGGGCGGAGTGCCACCGACCTGCGGCAACCGAGTAGGTACGTGATATCGGCGCTCGTGCCCCACAACAAACTGCTTACTGGACATGTTACGTAGGCGTTTGTCTTTTCTGTATGCACGCTACCCTGATAATGTAAGTACCTACCCACATACCTATGTATACATTTCTACATAGCAACCGTCAGAGCAATATGTTTTAGTATATCTATAGGCACCTAACTAAGCATTCTGTCTAGAGCTAGCGATATCAGCACACACTAAGCGTACTAGGTACCTACAACCTACGTATCTGCCTACTACCCTTAAGCCTATGAGCATGGACAAGTTTCCGAGTCCAAAAAGAAGGTAGGTACCTACTACCTACCTATCTTTAACAGACATTATTAGTTGGTTATCACATGTTTCAGTGCTTTATTTGTATTGTCAACTGACTCAAAAATGAGGGCATAAATTTGACTGTATCTTTGTAGGTATGTTTATTAGGTGCGCTCGGCAAATATAGAACCTATTTTCATGGTTCGTTTGTGTAAAGGTAGGTCATGAATCTGTGATAGGTAGGTATATTCCCATATTATTTTTAACATGATCCGATTAGGTAGTGGTTTTTGAGTTACGCTTAATAGGTACCTACCTAATTCGTAAAATTTATCCATGCTGACGACCTTATTGATAATGATGTTAACATACCTACTTTAATATGTAAAAATAAGCACTAGGTAGGTAGGTATTATGCCTATGGTAGGTAGGTAGCGTCTTAGCTATCTTTCGAAAAATAAATTAGGCATCAAATCCCGACACGGTATTGAAATATTTTTACCTACTTCGAGTAGGTTTTTGGCAATTTTACTGCGCTTAAATTAGGTACCTATACATATTGGTAGGTATTATCTTACCAGATACCAGCGGTTACACTCCTTACTTATTCTCTATTCTACCAACAGTTTCTAGCGTAAAGATATACCTAATATTATATCTAACTCATTACTATCAGAATTGAGGTAAGTGATCTATCTAATGCAAAAATACTTTGTCAACTTCAACTGGTATCTTCCTACTTAATTTCAAAGATTATCGCGTTCTAAAAAACTTAATTTTCAATAATGACATTCTCTGCCTAAGTCAAAAGGACTTGGCGTGAAGATAATATATATGTTATATAAAGGTACTTTGCATAAATACCCTTCAGCTTGTTAATTAACACACAATGTTATTAAGTGACATCATAATATTAGGTCGCCTACGTAGGTATCTACGGATACTTGGTATGTCCATAGCATCCATTAGTACTTTTTAGGATTAACTTCTCTGGCTATACCTAAACTTTCGAATATAGGATACTAGTGTACCTGGCGAACTTCGTATCTTTTGACATTAAACAACCACTTACAGTTTGTATGAAAAAAATCCCCCGATTTTGAAACATTCTTCATTGGTGCTCCGCTACTATTGGCCTTAGCGTAATGATGTAGAGCCTAGTCTTCCTCGAACATTGGCGAACACTAAGTTTTTTTTTAAATCGGGCCAATAGTTCTTAAGATTATTGCGTTCAAGCAAACAAATAAACTCTTTAGCTTTATAATATAAGTATAGATAATGTAGTTTAAAGTATGGGTAGTAATGACTTATAATAACAGCTAATATCGCAACACAAGAATTGACATTTAATAAGGGAATAGGAGGATATGTCTACCTAAGAACCAATTAATGTTCTAATAGTGTATACATATACATACTGTAGATGTCCAAAATATAATAAAATGATAACAACGTTGCCCGGAATTAGATCTATACCTGGTTGGCGATACGTTTTCCACCTATTAAATTGTGTCTTTAGATAGTATTGGGCGTCCTTGTTGTACATCTTGCCTAGCTCTTCGGTGAGACGGGTATGGATAATATTTTTATTTAATGGAAAAGATACAAAGTAATTAGATAACTAGCAATACATTTTCAGATTCTGAATCATAATCTTCTGAATTATTATTGAAGAAATCTTAAGGAAACATGTAATAATAGAAACACGTCAAGAATGAACTAACTACTAATTTGTTTAAAGGAAGATGAAAGGAGTATGTTTCAAATTAAACTTGACATTAATATTGGCAATAAACAATATGACTCTAATCATAAAATTAAAAATGTTCAATAGACCTCGAAAAATCTATTCTTAATGTAGCAAGGAATTAAAGTGATCATGTGGGCTTTCAGTTATATGCACCTCGAGATAGTGCTATCCGTTTAGGAGTTATGATGCCACAGACGTACAGGCACATCAAACTTGTAACACCCCTCTTTTTCCTTGTAACGTTTTATTATAATTACGTATGTTTTGGAAAGGGGAAAAACATTAAAATAGAACTAGGGTGGTCACATTGTTGAGTTCATGACAACAAATGAACAATAACAACAACAGAATGGATTCTAAAGGAATTGGAAACGCTCGCAAAGAAATAAAAGGGAAACAATTTGAACCAAACATATCGACCAGACTGAAGAAGCAAGACTTAAAACAAAGCTTTATGGAAAGGTGTAGGAAAGGTCTACGCGAAAGCGACTACTTCTAAAAGAGACGATTAAGTAAAATTGTGAAATTAGGGGGCTTTTTAAATAAAAAGCCTAAATATAAAAATATATAAATATTTCAAATGAAAATCCTAAATATATAAAAATATAGCAATGTCTGCCAGACTACCAGAAAACACAAGAAATAGAGAAAAATTTCAAAAAAGGTAAGTAGACAACTTTCTACGTAACAGACCCAAACAATTATTACTAATACTTATATGTATAAACATAAATAATTCAATTATTACTGACTTTTCAAATCTGACTAGAAACTTACTACGATTAAGAATGATTTACGAATGAAATTATTGACAACATAACGAATTAATTAATTAATTTTTTATTAATTATTATTAATTAGCATTATTTTTTTTACAACCCCCCCACAAAACCTGCATGTGATTTAGCTAAGAACCATTTCGATTGTGTTAGCTTTCATAAAAAAAACAACGACAGGTTGCACTCCGGGAGTGCCGGCAGAAGTGAAAACTTGAATATAAACGTTGTGCATTTTTGATATTTTGGAATGGCTAAGGAATAATTTTGCACGAATTGCTTTAATTTATCAGTATGAAAGTGCTATCATTTATGTGGTACAATACAATATTCATTTATTGCGCTATCGTACACAAACATGACAACAAGAACATTCGCGCAAGCACCCTGCGCCGTCTTACGAATTTTTCGATCAGGTCAGGTGCCCTGACGCGAGGTTAAAAGTTTTTACACATTCCAAATAAAAATTGCGCAACGCCGCTAAGGAAGTTTTCACTTCAAAAATTGCATCGAAATTGGTCCGTCCGACCATCCGTTCAAAAGTTATGATGTCACAGACAGACAAACAGACGCGTCAAACTTATAAGTTATAACACACCTCATTTTTCGTCGGGGGTTAAAAATCAAGTAAACCAAATACAATAATAACGTTACTATAGGATCAAGCTTACTATAATTGCTATGACAACTTGACACTTTCTATCTGAGAGGAATTACTCGTACCATATACTTTGTAATAGTTATGTAATCGGATTGCAAATCATATGGACGGAGGTTTTTGCGATACTGCTAACTATAATTCTATATTTCAACTAACATAAATATTAATATATGCATATGCATTTCTATTTTTTATGACATTGGAAAGCAAGCAAGCAGACGGATTTCCTGATGGTAAAAACTTCACGCTGCCTAGAGACACCAGATGTGGTAAAGGCGGTGGTACCAATCCGGGCGAGTCGCTGCAAAACTCTACCACCTAGTCAGATGTCGCAGTGTTAGTGACGGTAAGCCTATGCTTGCCTTTTACGAGCTGCCTGGCAGGAAGGCAGATGGTCTATTTTGCAAAGTAGTCCGGGCTAATAAACACTATTTTCCTTTGTCATCATATCACACGTTAATGGACGGAGCAATTTCGCTAATTAATTTTATGTTGTGTTAATTATTTTCGGGAGAAGGTTCTTATGATACTTAAAAATAAGACAGGATGTCGTCTGTCGGCTCAGCTACTTATATGTTGCCCGCAGCTACGCTCGCGTATTAAACTTGTGGTAGCTCTCCCGCGGGAACCTGTTTTGACATCCGCATAAAAAGTAGCTTATATAATATATCCCACTACCCTTTCCTGTCCTTTTGATATCATGATCCGATATTTATACCAAAACATAAATTCTTTGCGACGCGATAGAGCAAGAAACAAGCAAGCTTTCGTATTCATTACCTTTTAATGTGAAAGATCAGCAAAAAAGCGCTCTCGTGATGGTAAGATTAAATTAATTTAAACCATGGCCTATCAACATCATAAATGTTATAGATGCGCCAGTGTCCTGTGGCCGGGATAACAGGCTTATTGAGGAAATCTACTGGCAACCCTACCCTCCAAACCGTCATTATGGCAGCAGGAATAGGTAACGAAACCCAGGCAAGTTGATGGACAGCACTTTGCCACCAATGATCTTGTTGTAAATGACCAATAACCTATACTCGCCTCTTACGACCTGCCTGGCAGGGAGGCAGATGGTCTGTTCTGCCAAGTGGAAACGGACCAACACAGGGAAAATTAAAATAAAGGTATGAATTATAAATAATCCACATCGAAATCGATCCATTCGTTTAGGAGTTATGAATTACGATGTCACAGACTTAGACACAGAATCACTTCAAACTTATAATACCCCTTAAGGTATTTTTTTAGCACTTGCCCTGTGCTTGGTTTAAATATCTACAAATTATAAAGAAAGGAAACCTCTCTTTTTCCGTCGGAAATTGATAAAAAAATCAAATTAACAAAAAATATACTGCAATTTATTTGAAAATAAATGTTGGCCGCGATTTCATACACACGTAAAGGTGACTTTTCGTGGTAAGTGATGGGAACGAAAGATTTTTCCGCAGTAAAAGTTATCTTTTTTTTTTTTTTTGAATGACTAACTTGTTAGCAACAATCTTGCGATTTTTACAACTTCACCGAACTTTGTGGGCCGAGCAGAGTGTTTAGCCCGAGACATCATTATTTAGATGGATTGGGCTGTTTCCTACAACGCCAGCACCAAGGGCTGTCTCCCGGGAGACCGTACCTCGACTTGGTGCTGCGTTCTGGTTACTGGGTGAAAAGTTATGTTAAATGTTGGCCCTGGCTATATATAAGATACCTCTACATAGAATTTGGTAAAACCAACCATTCAAAATTATCAAACATTTTAATAATCCTGGTTTTGGGTGAAGCTATTTCATGTACACATTTAGTTTTATTATATTTATAGATTAAAATTGGTTTTTACTATCTTTATAAAAATATCTGGTGAATTATAATTTTGGTAAAAAACGATGATTTGTTGTTAATTAGGCTAATAAAATTTTAGACCAATTTGTTGGGCTCAGGTATAACTGCTCACCCTTCACAATTTCTCTTACATGTATTTCGACCAGAGTTTAAATCTGGTTTCTTATCAATAGTGATTTATGACTCGTCCAGCTCTCAAGATTGGCCTTTAGGCAGCTAATCTTTGCAATTTACCTTCTTTACCTTAGGCATTGTTTAAATAAGTGAAATTCTTGCAAACATTCCATCATTTCTATCTTTTGTCACACTTTAAATAATACTACGGATTTATTTTTAACCGACTTCAAAAAAAGGAGATTACATGTTTCACTCCTATATGTATTTTTTAACAATGTTAATCGATTTCTATGTAATTTTTGAAACTATTTTAAAAATCATATTATATTTGAAAGAGCGCGCTTCCAGAATGGTCCCATTACCACCAAGTCTGGATCTGACAATAGAGTTTTTTTTTTTACGTTATAGGAAGGCAAACAAGCAGACGGATTTCCTGATGGTAAGAAATTCACGCCGCCTAGAGACACCAAAGGCCAACCTGAGGCCGGGATGTTAGGCCTCGAGCAAAAGTAAGTTAACCGGCTACCTTACCCTCCGAACCGGAACACGTCATGACGTTATGGCGGCAGGAATAGGTAAGGCGGTGATACCAATCCGGGCGAGTCGCTGCCAAACTCTACCATCTAGTCGGATGTCACGGTGTTAGTGATGGTAAGCCTATGCTCGCCTTTTACGAGCTGCCTGGCAAGGAAGGCAGATGGTCTATTCTACAAAGGAGCCCGGACCAACACGGGGACAATTCAGGGAAATTGGGGATAATACTAATTCTGTGTGCGTTGATGGCGAAATTATTGAAACCGAAGTTGGTTTTTTGCAATTTTCATTCGGTAATATATTCATCGTATTTTTAATTTCTTATAACATACGTATCCTATTCTTTATTCCACTACTTTCACCACACGACATCCAGAACATGATTTTCTCTCATTTCATTTTTAGAATTGTTATGGATAATAACTTAAAATTTATTATACATATTATATATTTTATATGAGTTCTATTACAGCTAATTCTTTTTTTTCTGCATGATTTGATCCAGCGGGATTGCCCGCTTTCAAGATTTTTGAAACTAATGCTCATAAAACACCCTGAATATGTATGTAAAAAAGTAATGAACCAAAAAAATCATAATTCTATCGCAGCCTTTGGGAACATTTAAAATAAAATTAAAATCGGTTCAATGACATCTGAACTAATTGGAGAAAGTATACGGTGTAATATTTTGTAATTATGGGTAACTGCCATTTGCTATGTGCAGTTTTTTTCAGAGCCCACATTTTTACTCAAGTCTACATGAAAATATTTTTCCCATTTTATAAGGCAGATGCACTAAACGATGCAAGGCTATCACTAAATGATATTTAAACGAGTCTTACAAAAAAATAAATGATTCATACACAGCCATGCCAGAATCGATGAGAATCGTATCATTGGGGCATATTAGCATTATCTGTGTAACGTTGCCGCTCCGCACTCCCTTGTATACCTCCTGCCCCCACCTCATCCTCACCGACAACCTTCTTAACAATTTTAACCAACAGAAATAACATAAGCGCATAGAACGCATTCCGAAATTCGATATAATCATACTAAAGATAAGGAAAAAAAAATCACGTGACAACAGTTGAAATTATAAACGTCTCATATTCAGTACGACAAGGTCATTCGACGTAACCTAAGATAATAAAAACGTTAGAAACTAATCTAAACATATTGAAAATAGTCAAAAGCCAGCAATCCGTGGAGCGTTCGAATAAGTTTTAAGTAAATTTGTTACAACGAATGTATTCTTACTGCACGTCTAAACATCCAATGATTTGCCACGCAGTACTTATTGTTGTATCTATTTATAGCTGGCATCAGGCGAATGGAAAGTTAGCGAGCTGGCAACATAATATTATAAACCTATGTATGTACATGGATACATAAGTAACTACTTGTATGTACGTATATGGTGAGACCGATAACATAACACGCGGCACTCATTTTAATACTTGGCATTGATTGTTTTTTATATTCCAATCGCTTTTAGTTAACCAGTTTGATCCAAATTTTATTTATTCATCTTTAACCTCGCCTTCACTAAACAAAGCCTTTAGTTTTGATATATTAAGTATGCTCTGTTCAAGACTCATGTCAAGGTAGACCATGTGATTTCACCATGTTCCACAAAGTCCATCGATGCCATCTGGGTTTGGTGGAATATTTACGACAGTCTTTGTCTACAATCAAGTTTGTCAAACAGTAGAGCACCATAAATAGGATGTGTGGTGGTGCTTGTTCGCTATATACTCGATATGTATATTACGTTATCTGTGACAGTTTTTCAATTGATTTCCAAACAGAAAATGGTTCTCATATCGTCCATATTTTTGTTTTAAACCTTAGAGAATTTCACGAGGTGAACCCATTTTAATTATTATTTTTTTGTTAGAAACCCGAACATTCTCATGTTATCCCATTCGAATGAGACCAAAACTGAGATACTCGAAATAATGCGTGTTTAATTGACTACAATGGTGATGTTTTATTTATAACGCAAGGGAAATAGAATTTGGATACTGTTAACAGAAGTAACTTGAAACATTTCTATAATAATATTGTTGAAACCTTGATTTGCTACTACCTACGTAACTTGTAGATAAAAAAAAATGCGTCTAAATGCATTTAAGCAAAGTTGTTTTCAATCAGTAGTAGGTATACCAAGTAATTCGTTGAAATAAGAAATATATATTTTTTGTTTTTGATTTTTTGAAAACAAATCTATCTCGATAAAACTTTCTAAGTGTCATCATTGAGGTACGGCTTAACAAACAAAAAATACATAATCGTCGAAATAAAATTAACAATTGGTGGATTGGGAATGCAGAAACCCACAGTCTAATTGAGACCCTTCATGTTCTTTGAAGGCGGGTTTAAAAACAGGTTTCTTTATTTCAATGGAAATTAAAATCGTAGTTTCAAATTCCAGTAATGGTTAATATTCAACAAACATTTCGGGCGTCTTATGAATGCTTTTGACTAACATGTACTTCTCATATGGCATACGCAGTACAAGCCTTGGGTCTTGACAAAAACCCGGAAATGTGGAATGACTTGAAGCACCCCGCGATCCGCATCCTGCCTCTGTAGCTTCGTTGGTATTTTTGTAGGAACCGGTCAAATTATACGATAATCTCAACGTTATAACAGTACTGATTAAGTTTGAATGACATTATTAAAAACCAATAGATAAAATTAATCTGCGTCCTAAAGAAATTACTTATTAATTAAATTGTAAACTGATTTTGAACTACAAAGCCTACTACTACTATAAAGCCTTCCTAGAGCTGACTACACGCAAGAGAAAACATCTATTGATATAACCTACAATGAACCTGTAAACTCATAAACTTAGTATAAATACATTAGAGATTTCAAATTTTTTTATGTTATGAAAGACTCCATCCACTTTTGATGTAGCATAGAAAGGAAAAAAAGCAGGGGAATTTTCTGACAGTAAGAAGTACTCGTCGCCAATAGATACTGAAGATCAACGTAGATTGTTTGGTTACTTACCTTATACCAATTATTGACGTTATTAATACAGCAATGTGTTATTTTATCAATATAAATTATATAAAAAACCTAAACCACGATAAAATCATGCAATTAAAAAACGGATAAACTGAAAAATATTATTTTATACAAAAAATTAAGAAAAATAAATATTTTATTCTCTTTATTTTAAAACAAAAACATACATAAAAGTTGAAGGTAATTCCGTGTTTATTATTTATTTATTACATTTTGTACAACTAAACACAATGGAAACGTTTTATGTTAATAACAAACGCAATTAAGAGATAAATGACATTATAGATAATTCACTGTTTCGCTATATTGAGTCAATGTTGATGGACCAGTTTAACAAGAGGCCGGCCCCACTAGATAGACCGATGATCTGGTCAAGGCCACGAAATTTTGCGATATTTTTGAGGACCTCTCCATCAGGTCAAATATACACGACTACAAACAAATCTAACAATCCGCCGTTTAAAGCCGTTTTTTTCTTCAATTTCAAAGACAAGCAGAAGTGCGTTGCTAAACTGATAAGCCTCCTGCATAAGGTTATCAGTAACTATATATCTTTGAAAAAACACGACGGTGACGGCTACTGGCGTTATAGAGAGAGGAAATGAAGTATGCGTTTTGCCTCATACTGGTTCAGTCTAAAAAAAAGAGTAAAATATTTCCGTCAAAACCGCGACTGATCTTGGATTCGGAAGTTTTAGTAATATATAAAATCTACAACATTGTATTTAAAATTAGTTTTTAATTGTATAGCTATGTCGCTTTGACCCAAGAAAGGAGCAGTTTAGCTCAAAGTTTTTTTTTATATCTAATAGTAATATCGAACCTTGGCGCGTGATATACCTACTTTTTTTCTTAAGTTAATCTATGAAATATTAAAAAGGACAGCATCAAGGTATAGAGATTCCCAAACAATTTTAGGCATAAAGAAGTCTTCATACCAAGCAGCAGTACAATATCCAACAAGGGTCTGAAATTAATTAAAAAACCTGCATTTGTTGTGATAATGAGAAAATTTCGTCACTTTCATTATATAGTTTCAAGACTTTGATAATTTAAACGCAGAAAAGCTGCAAAAGACTGACCAGTTTTATTATCAGTTGCAATTTGACAATTCTCTTTTTGAAAAGCATGGAAAGATCATGGCGACATCATTCCAAGGTATATGAAAGTGTACCTAAGCCTTGTTAAATATGACTCAAAAACCACAAGTCGGGTATTCATAGAATTGTAACCTCGGAATCATTACCCAACTTGCGAAAACAAGAAACATGAAAACTGTTAGTTATTGGCCGAATAAACCCGTATTAATAAACGCCCATTGAATTGAGTCTTTTTGAAGTGAGATAAAACGGAGAGAGATCGAATAACGACAAATATGTAACTAAATCTATATTTCATAAAAAAAAACTAGACTCTTTTAAATGTAAGCTATACGAAAACGGTAGGTAGGCTAAAACAAGGAACGTGTGCATAACTGCGCCGCAGGAAACTGCGTCTCGATGTTAAAGACAATCAATACTCAGTCACATCTCTGTCCCGCATTCATTGTGGAAGCGCAGTTCCGCGGACCCCGAAATCCCCTCTTCCGGTGCGGTATTCAGCCGCGTGCTGTTTAACCCAATTTTCTAGCGCAAGGGTGTATAGGGCGCGAGGTGAGAGAGGGACGGGGGAGGTACGGCTAGGCGCAATTTCAGCCACAAGTGTGCAGCGCCAACTAGGCGCCACGAGATTCAAATCCAACCCTGCAATATTGATTATTTCTGATGTCGTGCACCTACGATAGTTTTTCAGCAACATTTAATTCCTCGTCTAGATTTTATGCAGGACCTTGTATTCCGCTTAAATGTTTGAAAATTTAAAACGTACATAGTATTCATAGATGGGGAAATATCCTAGCATCATGTTATCATAAGAGTGATGTGCAACAACTTGTCCGGGATTCATAATAGCCTTACCTATTCCTACCGCATCATGTTCAGGTGCGGTGGGGTAAGGTTGCCGGTAGACTTGCAAAATTGCTCTAAAACCCAGTCACAGTTAATAGGTATTATACAAGCCACGTTTGTCACTTACCATCAGAAGAGACGTGTCTTTGTCAGATGACATCACATAAAAAAAGAGAAGGAAATAACTAACATACTTATCTGTCACTGTAATCTTGTAAACTTTTATCTAACTACCAATTTAATGAAAGATAACGCGTTTCTGTTTGTTAGAAGGACCAAATTAATCTCTGGAATGGACAATCGAACCCAAAAAATATTGTCTAATTTTGAAGGAAAAACATTCATTTGAATATCACGGAACGACTTAAAGAGCGAATGAAGACACGTATTACTAGTAGTTACATATTTAACAGCACCGCTTCAAACAAACACAACTCTTAAATCGTGCCCCAT
>NJDC01006469.1:67992-87961 GCA_002245475.1 Calephelis virginiensis | reverse complement strand
AAGAGCGAATGAAGACACGTATTACTAGTAGCTACATATTTAACAGCACCACTTCAAACAAACACAACTCTTAAATCGTGCCCCATGACTGCATAAGCACTGGTATGAGTTAGAGCAGAGGTTCCCAAACTTATTTCATGTAACGCCCACTTTGAAAATCAGTTGTTTTGTAGCGCCCCCCCCCCCTCGTTTTTTTCTTGTCAATAACCTCAATAACATATTAGTTGCGCCTAGTTTAAAAAAAAACATTTTTTTCAAGATTTATACCGCCCCCCTCTAGGCTTCCAGCGCCCACAAGGGGGCGTTATCGACCACTTTGGGAAAGGCTGAGTTAGAACTTAGACATCACACAACGTGAATTTTTGTATACTTTGGAAATGATAACCTCCGGTTCTTAAATATTTCCTAGATATTTATACTCACATAGAAATTACAATATTGTAACTTCATTGTCGTAGACGTCCTTCAGGTTTTTTTGGCCAAAGTGGCAACATACAGATAAAACGACGTAGGTACGAAACGAAAATGGTGGATTTGATATCTATGTCGATAAGAGTTGGATATGATTTTCTAAACAATATCCAAGGCAAAGACACGACTCAATTAACATTTTAAATTTATTATACGGTACCTATTATGTACCAACATGAAATAGGTACAAGATTATGCGACGACACGTCCGGAAGTAAATACCTACCTAGTGATGACTCGCTTTTAGCGTTTGTCGTTTCAGATTTGAAAATTCATCATCTTAAAAATATTGAAAAATACACGACTGCCACAGCCGGTGTTTATCTTTTAAAATGGGCGAACTGTTTCTTTTTATTTAATTTGGGTTCTTGGTTTATCCTTTATTTGTTCAATGGTATTTAGGTCTCGCGAAAGAACTAACCCCTCCACATCACTGTTCTGGATCCCAGTAAGATTCTCCGAACTACCTCCTCCGCAATGTGAGTTTGTGCATTTTCACACAAAAAGCTAAGTTTTTTTTTTAATTAGTAATGTTAATAAAATATGACAATGGCAGTACAATTTAAAAGTATTAATGACAAAAAAATCGAATAAAAAAAATTTGCTCGGGATTGGATACGTGCCCAGTTGGCGATAAGCTTGCCACCTATCACATTGTGGGACTTAGTGTCTTCGGCTAGTCGTGGGTGCCCTGGTGCCTATCTCTTTCGGGGATATGAGCGTGAAGACACTACTACTATAGTTTTAATTTGAATAGTTAAATATTGCACACCATAATGTGGTAAAATGTGTTGATATACAACAACAAACTTTACAACAACAGCTTTGTAAATTTATTTTCAATTTATTGTGAATTTCTGTTATTATGAACATAAAGTAATGTTTTAACAAATGTTTACAAAGAAACAAAAATATTAAAAAACACCTTCCACAGGATGTAAACACGTAGGTACTGATCGTCTAACGGGTTAAAATGTTGAAGGCAAATTTTTCCTTTCTATTGATACCTAGGTATACGTTGACAAACCTACTGTTACTATGATTCCACCACAACGCTTTTTTTCAACAATATTACAATGAGTACGTCTTCCTCTTAACCTTTTCCATGCTTTTTATTTTTTTATCATCAGCTAAGATAACAGAATTTGGCAGAAGCTAATTAAAGATAACAAAATTTGGAGTGATCAGAAAATATAAGTTAATAATAATAAGTTTAATAGAATTAGCAGCAATAGTGACCGGTCGTGACGTAGGAAGAAGTGTGGTAAGACTAGGTTTTTATTAATTATATAATATAAATATTAAATAAAATTCATAACGTAAACTAAATTAAATCATATAAAAACAATAAAAGTCAAGATACTATTTTTCCTAAAGCTTATTTTTATGTATTTTAGTGGACAGATACAAAATGAGTTTGTGCCTATTCATAGGTCGAAATAAAAGTTTTTAACTTGAAAAATAAGGTCCCGCATAATCAACGACTATGAGAAAGAAAGACGATGTCCATTAAAGTGTCAGTTAAACTGATTTAGGTATACCTACATCAGTAAGAACAATAGTTGAGAAGTAAGCTGAAGACCTTTCACTTAATTAGTTAAATCATTCATTGCATTAAAAAAGACATAGTAACTTTAATCCCTACTCTGTTATAATTAATTAGTATTTTTATTTGAAATAATTTATAATTAATTAGTATTTTTATTTGAAATAATTTTGAATCATTCTGTATAATCAAGTAACATAATAAAGTTGTATACAGGTAGAGTTGTTGAAAACATTGCAGCACATAAAAGCGTATGTAAGTTGACCGCACTAAAGATTAAAATACAAACAGCGAGGCAAGCGAGCGTAACGAGCATGCGCGGCGCTCCATTCACAACAAATGACGTGTCGCCCGAAGGCGAACCGGCTCGCACTGTTTCTAGTGTTTTATTCTGCTCACTTATGTTCGTGTGTTAAATATCAACGTTTTATAAAATATACAACGAATATAAAGTTTTAAAATCAAGTATTAATTCGTAATTATTATTTTATAGAGATTAGCGAAACTGAGAAGCCGGTGCGGCGCAGTGGGTCAGGCAAGGCAGTACGGGCGGACCTTGCAATGTCGCGGCGTGACGCTCAGCTGACGCATGACAGGCCCCGCCGTCCCGTCCCGCGTTGGCGCGTTCATTGCCTTCACGGCTGCCGGTGTGGTTAGACGCCTTGCATGTTATGTAAACGTCACAACTTACGATATTATATTCGTAACAAATTTATGTTATTTTCCAAAAAGCAGCCCGTTTCTACGTGGATTTCAATGAAGAATGAAAACATTACGTGATAGAATTTGTGATACTCGAAAAAAATTCAGTGAGTGCGTCTTGAGTTGAAAAGTTATTGCTGAAGTGCGGTGGCAACCGGTGCGAAAGGTCGGGTTGTGTAAAAATAACTGCGGAACCGGGCGTCTAAGCGGTGGAATGAGGTTTGGCGGCACATTGTATCTGAGGCGGGGAGAGATCGAGTGCGCCATGTTATAATTTCCCTTCGCGTTGAATGTGCAAATCTGCTGACGGATCACGGCGCCATGCTTACATAAATCTACACGGGAGTGATATGACATATGTTTATATATTAATACGATGAAAATATTAATTATAAAAATGTTAGAACTCGGCATCTGGATTTCGATTGAATTAAATCTGCAACATATTTCTAATATTATTTAGTGAAAAAACCTCAAGTGTAGAAAATAAAAGTGACATTTATAAAAACCGGTTACGTCATAATGCTAAATAAAAATGAAATTTATTTAAAAGAGAGAATTAGTGATGATAAAAACATTTCAAACTTTGAAGAATATTTTTATTATATTCGAAGATAATTTTAAAGTGAGGAAAATTAGTTTACTGTTATGAACAGTATGTTGATTCACATTATAATTGGTATATAGTTAGAAGTTAATCTAGCTCTATGTTGGTAATAGAGCAGAGTGGGGCGTAGCGCAGTGTCGGTGACCCCGCGGCCCCGAGCCCGACTCGTTTCAAACAATCCTCGAGGCCAGTTTACCTTTCCTAGCCGATTTTACTATCGTACAACACAATAGCCATGCATAACCCAAATTTTATCATTAAACTTCATATTATATCAAGTTGTTCGTAATATTGAAAGATGTTTACACAAGTGTTATCAGTACAATTAAATGTTATTATCAGTAGCACATAATAAAATTAGACTAGATACAGCAAAACAAATATGTATATCAACCGCCAAAATATGTAAAAAGAGTATGTTATTTTTTTATTAGGTACAATGAATTAAAAAACTAGAGTAAAAAAAAAAGTTAAAAACGCGATTAACTTGAAATTATAACACCAAATTTCATGTACAAAATATTGCCAGGAGTGTGGGATTGAAAGCAAACTGCCATAAAGAATGATATAAAAACTGTTATCAAGGTAACTAGCGGCACGCCGTGAATGTGAAACGTTTCAGAACTCTAATTTTAGCACATTATGCCATCATGCAACAGATTGAAGTATAAACAAATGCGAACTAAACGAGTAGCGTTAGCTACAACGGCATATAGCATTATGTATTCTTATGTGCGAGTTTGTACGCTCGGATAGTTTGAGCTAGCTATAAATTCTTAGGTAAAGGGATACGGAATCGTACTAAAAGTAACTCACCGACTTGAACTCTGTGACTCGCTGGGTTTCTACAAGTATCGCCCCTGCGCTCACCTGCAAACACGCGATCAATGCGCTCAATGTAAACCATGTATTTGAATACCCCTCGTTTCCCGATTTATATTTAGACTTCTCTCTTGTTTACAAAAAATGTTAACTCTATGTATTACGTTAAAACGAAATGTCGAGGTGTATTCAGTATAATAAACTATTAATAAATAATAATAAATTATTTTTTAAATACAAAAATCCAACCCATAAAAAATGATTCACGTGGGTGCTTAGTTGCGTGGGCCGAGTGACGCTCTGATTATTCAATTTAGTTAAGTCGAGAGAGCTATCTGTTTCTAAGTAGATAAGTCACAAACGTACTCGTACATTTACCGAAGAACTATTTGTGTCCGTCCGCCATCTTGTTGTTGAATGACGATTGTTTAGCATATCTACGACATTAATTAATACAAAATATAATGGGGCGAATCATGATTATATTATGTGTCGCATAAGGTATGAAACGGACGGTCACATTATCCGCGAAAACTTATAAAAGCATTTAACTACTACTTACATTCAACTTCTTTATGTACTAAACCGAAATAAAAAGATAAATATAATGAAAATTAGACCATTTGAATAACTATTAATAACAAAACAACGTATAAAACCAATGCCCTGGCGCGGCAAAATGACGCGTCAATAGGACGACAAAGGGGTAAAGAGAAGGGGCGGAGGACGGACGGAGGCGAGACACATAATGAAATTACATATCTACCACATCACTTACTTGGCCGAGACTACAATATACGCGCATAATATATATACATATATGTATATCTACAAAATAAGCGCAGCGATACAGCCGTCGATGCGAGGACGCGAGTACGCGCAGAAACGGCTCAGGTGGCCTGACCGAAAGCCACTCCATTATCACACACCACGTGATCAACACACGCCAATTGCTAAAATATTTGCATAGAAACTACATTTATACTAACTCTGTGCCCTTTATAAATTCGCAAAGGCGTTTGAAAACATACACGTAATGTCAATACATAATAACAACATAGTTTTTATCTACGAAAAAATCTATTTTCCATTTCATTTGACAATTTAAAAAAACATAGATTTAACTTTGAGATATTGTCAGATGCCAATACTTGAAGGAACGTCCAACAAGAATGTTGATTTGGTGCCATTGATATTAAACGATGAGCGGCCATTTTCTCTTGTACACGTAAGCGTAAGTTTGTGCGCTGACGTAGTCCAATGATACATAGCAACGTCTCTGCGTTAGGTACCGATAAACTGAACTAACAACCAAACTGCGCGCAGGAAATACGAGAACAAAAGAATCGATTTTAAAACATCGCTTCGACCACCCGTCTTTTATAGAGTGCAAACATTACATTCAATTCACAAACAAACGAATTAAAATTATTTAGTTTATTTAGTTTTTTCTAACAGTGATCGAATATGAAAGGTCATACACGTGAGGATGATCGTGATTTTTTCCACATTCCTGAATAATATAAAAACATATTTAAATTACGACAATCAAATCTACCGCTAAATGAACACATCCAATTATTTTTTTGTGTACAAAATGTTAAGAAAAACGTGGACAATTTGAAATGAAAATTACACAGGAGAAATCCTCAAGTATTATAAACAACTGATATTCTATCTCAAAAGAAAGACAGAAATGTAGAGTTCAATTAACAATTTGCTCACTTTTAATGACAGCATTTTTTTATCAATATACAATATATGAAGAAGGTGATTCTCGTATTTTTTTACAATAAGATTTGTTATTTTATTTTCTTTAAAAACCGCTATCGTACTTTAACGTCCCTCATCATTAGAATTAGTTAGGTACTTGTTTTGTATATTTTATTTGTCTGTTATTTTTATTGTAACTGAATCACATAAAATCTATTACACCAAGGTCGACTGCATCATCGCTAATTAAAGGATGCCAAGTCTCATACATTTCGGTCCATTATGAGACAGATAAGATTGATTGAAGTAAAATTCCAGACGCCGATTGCAGCGCGGGCAGAGTCACTAACGTAGGCTAGTTATAAAACGTTACATAAACTAATGCCACATCAGAAATAGCATATAGATCAAATCATGATAGTTACATAAACAAATTAAAATTAGCATGAAGATGTTTTCGTTTTCAGCGACTTATCAAATTCATTATTTATATTATTCGGCTATTTTTGACATTTTGACAATATGGTCCCTTTCGCTTAATTATAAATTTTGTAATTTAAAAAAAAAAACATAACAAAAGACAATCAGTAATGTAGAGTAGATGAAAACATCATCAATACATAAAAACCCTTCATTTAAAGTCAGCTAACATTAGTCATTCATCTTCAAATTATTTTTAGTGTATTGTTTTTCAATTGAAGTTTTTTAAACAACATTCCATAAACGGTTTATGACTTAAAATTTGTAATGTACCCGTACAATATCTTAGTTGTTAAGTAATTAATCTATTCCTACTAAAATATTATTTACAAATAATATTGTTCAAAGAAAATTTTAGCTTTTGTGTCAAATTACTTCAAATTGTTCGATATTTCGTACCCTGTACGGAGAAATTTAATATTGTTTAATATGCCTCGTGAAACTTGTAATTTTGTTAACGCGAGTAATGCATATTTTGTTTCGATTATTTACTCGCTATTGCCTTTTGATTGGCCCACCTAATTACGATTTTACTTAGTGTTTCAACCACGTCAGGAATTGTTTTACAAAAACAACTGTTCGTAAACAGATTACACTGAAACATCTCTGGTGTTGTTGCAATTGTATTTTTTCATACTATAAAGTCAGATTTTAAATTTATAGTTCTCATATTTAACTCTATTTCATTTATGCATGACGCATAAACACTAAAACATTGTTAATGTTAATGTAATATAGTTTAAATCGTATAATCGTCTGTGAAACCGAAAGCATGTTCAACAAGATGTAAAATTTAAACGCCATCATGAGTTGATCTATACTTAATTTCAATGTGTTTCAGCTACTTTTGCAAAGTGTATTCATATTTATTTATGGGAGCAGTAAACTTGTAGTACTTCCAGTTGGCCCTAAATCGTTTAAATCTTATAAGGTGGGGAACCGTCACAAAGGGGCCGAATGTAACACTGCTAAGGGGTTAAAGCTTTAGCACAACTATAAATTGGACAAGGTTTTGTCAAATAACAAATGAGTTATGTAAATATAACTAACCTTGGCGCCCAGAAAACGAGCCTCCAGGAGCTCCTGCTTGCGAGGATCCAGCGCCGCCTGGAAGTGCTCCATCTTGACGCCAGGGCCTAAAACAACAAAATGTCACTGTTGATCTACGCTCTTACTACTTAACGAAGCAGTATTGATTAACTTAACGAAGCAAGGTCGCTTAACGCTTATTTTATTTCTTTAAAAAATTAGTAACTTTATATTACAAGAGAGAAAGTTAGCCAACACTTTAGACTTGACCAAACTGGTAGAAAACGGGATAAGTAAGTAGACAGCTCCCCAATTGGTAAGATACGAACGAGCTACAAACATCTGCAGATGACGAAAATGATACGTTGCTAAGTGTTATAATTACACTAGAATCTTATGGAAAAAAGGTATTCAATTCTCTGAACAGGACGGTAAAATCGCTGACGATGGTAGCAGTAATAAGCAAACCGTTACGTTGAGGCCGTAGTTTTACTACACAACAATGCTTTTACAATGCATCTCTATTTGCCTCTTATGATGTCACCCATCCACACTCTGTATCAACCTATGCCAGGTAAAGCAAATGGAGGGACGACATTGATAGGGTATTACTTGGAATTTTTCGTGACACATTCAAAACAAAACCCACAAAACTGGCCCCTTATGTCCCAATCACGTTAAGGCATTCATGTACCTCTACCGTGTTTGGAGGCTAGACGAAAATGATTGCAAATAAGTTAAAAACGTTTGAACGACACGTACACAAAAACATCACTAGTGTCCTTGAAGTCTTATACGATAAACGCTGTATACGATTTCAAATTATAATATTAAAAATACGTTCATGAATCACTAGTCAAAAGCTATTTGAACACGTGTGTATGTGTCAAACATTTTCTACATTGTATTAATTCCCAAAATGACCGTGGCCAAACTGTATAGTCTTTTGCTGTTTCTTTAAATAAGATTCCACAACTGAATGTTGATTGGTATTGTACTGGCTGTTTAATTTGAAAATAGTGAGGTACTCCTCTGAAGATCCACTGAGGAGAAATATTTTCCAAGGTTTTGTGTGAATAATATTAAAGTTAGGTAGAACTACGACTGCAAAACAGTGTCACTTACCGTGAAAGTTGTTTCACTAGTTCACATTCGCGAGTGTAATTTATTTCAATTTGTTTGTATCGGTTTATTAAATTAATAGCTTGATAGACGATTATTATGTTATATACTGTACACTGTACGGGGGCAAACTAAAGCCAAGTGTAACGGCTGCACTCAGAGGTGTTTGTGTGTGTTATCCCTAAACTATCTTTACGTAACAATTTTGTATAGAAAATGTCGACTTAATTTATGATTAAAAGATAATTGACGTTTCTGAGTGTGGCCGTGAAATATACAAAACTAAAAGTATAATTTATGGCAATAATGCAACAGTAACATTAACGAGTTATTAATATTTTAATTTGCGGCGGGTTTTTCAAACGAGGCAAATTATACAATAAAAAGCTTATTACAATTATCTACATAAAGGCAAAGTGGCCCAATCCAATACGTCCAAAAAAGGCTAGGACACATTGGTTTATAAATAAGTTCCTGTACCTTTTTGGTTACATAATCATTGGGTAAGATTCGTTAAATAATAATTCTTTTAAAAGAAAACTAAAAAAAATATTGCGCCCTGATGTCAAATAATTACAACTTTCAACTTATTTTTCCTCAAAGCAAATGGTATATTATCACTGTTCAAAGTTTCTTTGGTTCTTCTAAGATTTTCCAGGGCCTTTCAGGAGTCATCTGTGGTCTTCCTCACCAGCGTTTTCAGTACCACATCACACTATATATATCCTGAATGCAAATGATTCATGTAACACTATCTAAAATTAGTTTTTAACTAATTGTAGTAGTTTCTTTAGTTCGTGTTATATCTTTCGTAGCTGGTAGTGTGCTGTGCAATTGCAATGTTTTGCCCGGATGGGTATCTCAGCATACCTACTTCTTTGCCACTGTAACGAGATCAGGTTTTCGCTAATATCATGTTCTTGCTGGAAGGTAAGGTAGAATCGCAAGACATGCGCACGCAACCGAGGATCCCATAAATAGGAACGCACCAGTTATATCAACGTCGGCTGTTTCTTACCTTTAGAAGACCCGACTGCTTTTTCACTATCTTCGAGCACAAAATATTATCAAATTTTGTTTTGTTTTAAATTAGCTAATGTGTTGCTAACCTAGCGGTTTTCACAACATCATTGGACTTTATCACCACAACAACATACAATATTGAGAATGGGACCACACGAAGAGTATTTCCACTCAAAAAACAATTAACTCCAATAATACGTAACTGTTTTCACACCAGTATCCCTGAAGAGCTAGGCAGAGGATACTAGCTGAAGACACTAAGTCCCATTGCATGATAACTGATAGGTGTGAAGCTTACATCCCGGGCAACATTGTTTTTATTAGGAAGTTGAAAAATAAAAACATTTTTTTGTAGCCCGTCCCGGAGATCAAAACTGGAATCTAATGAAATCAAGTCCAACAGCGGACAGCAAGACCACAGGGGCGACAAATTATGAAGGATATTTATAGGCATATTATGATTAGAACAAACCAATCATGAGATCAAATCGTCTCACTTGTCTGTCGCGAATGTCATAGTGACTATATATTATAACAACTATTATCGAACCACTAACCTTTTTAAGATTTAAGTTGTGAGTTGTTACATCAAAAATGAAAACAAGCAAGTACTACTAAATTGAACTAAGATAAACTACGACAAGATTTCGCAAGGACTTTACTTGCTCTTGTGCTATGCTAAGCACAAAAAACGAGATATGATACAGGACTGAATGCTTTTGTGCACCTCACCCGCCAAATTCAGGTAGTGGCGACTCAATGAATGGGTAAACTTGAGTCATACACGGGTGGTCGTCTATATTTTTTTTAAATCTTGTGATGCCAAAAAAAAACTACAGTTTTGTTGTAAATAGGCAAATAACCCTTGGTTGTATTAACCAGCTTTTAACCGACTCCTGAAAAATATGATGTTATATGTTGTCCCTTACGGGGTAAGCAGAGAGTATCGAGTGCCAGACCTCACGATCCTGACAAACCTGTCTGGCTTCCTTCACGTTATTTACCCTTTCCATACGAACACGCCGTTTTCGGAGACGGAGTTTTTTTTTTATATATAGGTAATATGTTAATCGATTTCTTCGTCATTTCTAAACCGACTTAAAAAAATCTTTTTTTTTTTCATTTGAAAGAGAGTACTTCGAGGTGGTCCTATTGCCCCAAGTCTGGATCTGATGATAGAAATCCAGAGAAATCGATGAAAATTCATAATGTTTGTGCATGTAGATGATTTACTTATTGAAATCGAAGTCGGTTTTTTGCAGTTTTACTGCGATTAATAATGTTGTAAATATGTTTTTGAAAAATAATATTGGTAGCCCGGCTACTTAGCTCTAGTAACCCTATCTCTTATCTAAGGTAGGTTATTCAAATTGGCTGTTCGATGGGAAAATGGTTTTTATCTTGACTCAAACTCCGCCATGAGCTTTTCTGAAATTTCTACTTCCCGACTTAATCGGTATGTTATGTTTGACGAGTCTGTCTGTTTATGGCATTATAGCTTCCGAGCGGATGGGTCGATTTCAATTCGGCGTTTTTGTTTGAAAGTCGTCGTAATCGAGATGGTTTATAGTTATGATTATGTTGTAAGTCCTTAGTTTTGTAGGGATTTATTGAAATTTTTCATTTTAGTTTATTTTGTCACAACTAGCTAACCCGACAGACGTTGTCCTTTCTTGTCTATGAATATTAAATTAAAATAAACTTACATGTTTTTCATCACAACCTTCTGAAAATAACTGACATAACAAAAAAAAATCCCAAATCGTTCCATCCGTTTAGGCGTGATGCGATGATCAAGGGAAATGGGGATTAATTTTTATATATAGGTATGATGATTTCACTTTACACGGACATACAAACAAACTACAGGTAGTTTCATTAATGTTATCCATAGTGTGATTTGAATATTGTTAATAACAATAAAACCTCCATAACCTCAGTTTGGCATACGAAACGTATATATTTCATGGCAATCTGTAACTTCAAACACTGATTAAATTATATATTAGGAGAGGCGAATATTTTTTGAGAGAAAGAAGTCTCGGTAACTCGTCACGGAGGGCGGTGGGGGACGGGGTTTTGGCGCAATATCTGGAGCAGACATTCGGGTTGGGAGCAGTTAGGTTATTTATATAGGTATATATGTATGTTCAATGTACATATTGATCGCCCCCCGAACCACTCGCCACTATGATCTCACCTCCATCCTCTGTGACTACCTCCCCCCTCTCAACCCTCCCCTCGCGGCGCCTGAGGCCTACAACGAAACGAACCGAGTCTCGTTGCAATTTGACCAACATTTTTGTCGAGTCATTTTTCACAAACACACGTTCAACAATACCGGGATGGCTACGATTAAACAATTATATAGTGGTACCGTTTCATGAAAAATAAAATAACAACTATAGCCCCGTATACATTATACATATACACATATATGTACATATAGGTTTTGGAAGTAATCTCGAGATGTAAAAGCATTTTTTTATACCATAAGACAACGAACTATTGATGGCCAGAGACAACCGTGGCCTATTATTACCATAATGTTACTTGCCACAGGCTGTCTCGTAGCCTGTGGCAAGAATCGACAAGACCGTGGATTCCTACTCGGGAAAGTTGCTGCACAGGACTGTAGCGCCAATGGTCTTTATAGTAAAAAAATCTATGAAACCTATGCTCGCCTCTTACAAGCTGCCTGGTTAGGAGGCAGCTGGTATATTCTACACAGAGGACCCATAACACCAAGGGTGAAATGTATTGTTGGGTCTGGTACTCCGTGTTACGAAGGTTATCTATTATTGGTTATGGTTATGAAATAAAAGGTTGTAAACGCGATGACAAGAGTCGTAACTCATATAGCCAATTATTAATTGTGAGGGTGGCACTTGTAATAAAACTTCCAAATACTCTCAGACTCGGTAAACTTTGTGCCACCTAACATTGACTAATAAAAGTTTGTATAAAAAAATAGTGTTGTCTTTCTATTTCTCTCCATGTTCTTCCTTGATACTTGCACATTCTTGTGCCTTAACAAAACAAACTATAAAAAAGAAAATAAAAAATATTAACCAAATTGGTTTTGTCAATCATTCTCAAGTTATGATGTTCTAATTTCATACATACAGATGGCGCCAGCAATTAAAAAAGGAACAAGTTTTTTTTTAATCAGGTTTTTTATTTAATACACACATTGCAGTGGCATATATCGTCAAGACGAACACGGGAATACAAAGTTTTTGAAAATCGGACGAGCGGTTGTGAAAATATTTTTGAAAAACTGTTGAAAAATCGGAAAATTTTAAATTTTTTTATGAAAATATGTCGCGAAATTTGAAAATTTTACCACCAAAATTTAGAAAACAACGAGAGGAATCCAAAAAGGTAAATATGTCGAGGGTTTGTTGTATTATTTCCTAATATTTAATCTAATTATATGAAATTGCTATAGGGCTTAGGTGGATTTTTTACAAGTATGAGAATTTATGTTTTTATTAAGTTTTTTAAAGAATTTATTATCCGATTAGATTACAGATTCCAATAAGGATACATCAATCGTATCTCATAGTACTGTTGTCATAAAATTATTTTTTGTTAAGTCATTATTAACTAGCTTCCACACACGGCTTCGCCATCATGTCAAATTTTATTATTGTAGCCTATGTATATTCTGATGTATAAACCATATCCCTGCAAAGCTTCATCTAAATCCGATCAGTAGGTTTTGTGTGAGTTTAGGAGTAACAAACATCCGTCCATTCTTACAAACTTTCAGATTTATATTATACTAGTAACCCGCATCGGCTTCGCACGGATATGAAATTTACGTATAAACCTTCCTCTTCAATCACTATATCTATTAAAAAACGGCGTAGTTTTAAAGATTTAAGCAAACCAAGTGACATAGGGACAGGGGAAGCGACTTTGTTTTATACTATGAAGTGAAGTAGGATAATGCCCTTGTTATGATACCACCAGTTGTTTTCCTTTACCAATGTTGCTGATTTGTCTGTCAAACTGATGTCAGTCGTCACAAACACAGCAATCAATAACGGGGTGTAACAACGGGTTGACAGGCGTATCAACTGTGTGGGGTTAAAATCGTTGGAAGTTTCCAAATTACTTAAATCAATGGGGTCACTAATCACCGTAATAAAATGTTTTGTTAGAAACGGGGAGGAAGTAGCTATATCGTAATACTTGGTGAGCTGCCTCTCTCACTTACCTAGTCAAAAAGAATTTTCATTTTCCTCGTGTTGGTCCGGGCTCCTTTGCAGAAAAGACCATCTGCCTTCCTCTGCCCGGCAGCTCGTAAAAGGCGAGCATAGGCTTACGTCACTAGCACCGTGACATCTGACTAGGTGGTAGAGTCTCGCAGCGACTCGCCCGGATTGGTACCACCGCCTTACCTATTCCGGCCACCATAATGTCAGCGCTTGCCGCTGACGTGTTCCGGGTCATAGGATAAGGTAGCCGGTAAACTTACTTTGAGGCCTAACATCCCGGCCCAAGGTTAGTAGCGCACCATAACCACCTTTGGTCCTTTGGTGTCTCTAGTTTGGTGTCAGTTTGTTTGCCTGCCAATATCATAAAAAAGGAAGGCACACTAAGTTCGAAACACTCTATTACCTTTATAAAAGAAAGAACGTTGCCCGGGATTGGATATGTGTCCAATTGGCAATAGGCTTGCCACCGTTAACATAGTGGCACTTAGGGTCTTCGGCTAGTCGTGGGTGCCCTGGTTTTGCCTCAGCCTACCTCTTAGGGGATATAGGCGTGAAGATACTTTAACTTTATAATATAATGATGGAAGAAGATGCAAACCCTTGCACTTGAAATAGCAACTTACGAATTATATCAGTTCGCCTTATATTGAGATAGTAAATTTTTAACAGATTGTAAAAAAAATCAGTATTAAGACAGAAAAAACGTCTCCCGTGTTACGTCTTATCAAATGGGAGCTATATTTTTAACCGATGTAAAAAGAGAAGGTTATAAATTCGACTCCTTCATTTTCAATGTGATAGATCAGCAAGGAATCAAACGGCATTCCTGATGGTAAGAGATAACCGTGGCCTATAGACACCATAGATGCGTCGCTTTCCTGTGGCTGGGATGTCAGAACTATGTTCGATTTCTCAGTCATTTCTGAACTGTTCAACAAACATTTTTTTATTTGAAATAACGTACTTCCGACCATTTGCATTGCCACCAATTATGGATCTGACGATAAAATCCCAGATATATCGAAGAAAACACTTAATTCGTGTACGTAGATGTATCGCCTCTGTGGTCTAGCGGTCCGGGTGTTGGACTTGACTGCATGAGGTCCCGGGCTCGAATCCCGAGTCGACCAACAAAAAGAAAATTGGATTTTTCCAATTTTCTAATAAAAAAAAATGTTGGTCGGGATTGGAAATGTGCCCGGTTGGCGATAGGCTTGCCACCTATCACATTGTGGGACTTAGTGTCTTCGGCTAGTCGTGGGTGCCTTGGTTGTACCTCTGCCTACCTCTTCGGGGATATGGGCGTGAAGATACTTTTTTAGATGACTAACTTATTGAAATCGAAGTTGGTTATTTGCAGTTTTGTTGCGCTTGAATTATATGACTTATGATGCCCCAAACCGAAAATCAGGCACGGTTATAAACATCTTACTTTTCTATAAATTTTAAAGAAAGAAAAAATTCTGCCTCAGACAGGATTATAGACATTTATTAACCCAAGTACAGGGCAAGTGCTAAAATAAAAATATCTTACTTTTGATATTGATGGACGTCAGATCTATCTTAATCAAGCTCGCATTGACATATCTAAACCTATTCCGCTTAATTAATAAACATGGAATAAAGTACTCCAAGGTTCAACCTGGTTTTATAGTCTTCATTACAATGTATTACAGACAATAATATGAACTTAATTATACTCCTACGTTAGTCTGTGTTTTATTAATAAGACGCATTTTGTACCACGACATTAAAAAAAGGATTTAGTATTTTACAAAAAAAAAAAAATTGATTCTTTTCAACATATTATACATTGTTTTTATAACACTAGTACTTTTCCACAGTAACTAATAACCAAACACTGAATGTTGATTCGTATATCTTTAGTGAAAAAGCCCAAATGAGGCTGTAAATGTAAAAGAAACCGGTTGGCTTATGTGTAACGCAAATCGTAATAAATTATATTGTGGAAAAGTACAAGTCCTATTTAATATGTGTGAAGTATGGAATTTCACCGGTGGTCGATAAACTTATACTTTGGTGGTGTTTGAAAAGTTTCGTCAACGTCACTGATACCACGTACGAATAGTAATTGTAACAGGTGGGCCGTTTCACGTTTCACGATAGGTTTTTCTTTAGGTTTGGGTAGTCATTGAATTGATTGACGGGTAACCTGGTGAGTAATAGAGGTTCTAGACGGTTGTAATCATGCCTTCAACAAAGCTTACCTTGGAGGCATCTTTGTTTCCACCTACCTAATATTATTCAACTAGCGGTTAGCTCCAGCTTCGCACGGGTAGACAAACTTCTATGTTATGATACATATAAACCTACCTCTTGAATCACTCTATATTTTAAAGCTCTAAGCATAAATAGGGACAGATTGCGGAAAACAACTTTGTTTTATACTACGTAGGGATTTGGATTAAATCTTCGGTCCAGACGGATGCAAACCAATCTTTACAACCGGTGTTGTAAAATTGACAGCAAAACCTGCAGTGAAATGGCCCACATAAGAACTGCATCTTGAAAATTCAATCTGATAGGTAAACCTAGTTAACAAAACCTAATAATACTGCCGAAGTTTAGCAGCGAAGATGGCAATAGAATCCTCGATTTGTGCCTTACGCAGCATGCTATTGTTCATTACTTTTCCGGGAAAAGGGGACCGACGACTTAAAGAGGGCATGCTGAAAACGCAAAAAGATCAGATTTATGGCGTACACTTGGGGATGCCTACACACGTCCAGCTGTGGAATGCAATAGGCTGATGTAGTGGTAGTAGTAGATGACTTGACTATGTAAGGTCGTCAATATAGCCATTTTACCAATAAATATACCGCCTTTAAGTAAGGAGCTCTCAACACGATAAGGCCAAAATGGATCATTTTGGACAGGCTCTGGGAGAGTGGTATTTAAAGTCGCCTACACACAAAAACTTCATTTTTCAAGCGTAGTTCGTTTTCTTCATGTGTTAATACTATATTGGAACACAAACAGTAGCTTTGAGACACAACTAGTTTCCGACATTTTTATGGTAATAAAGAGAAAGTCACAATTGTAGAGACACTCTGTACGTATTCTCCATCGTCTGACGTTTACTGAGCAATCTAAATTCTAATAAAACTACAAATATTTAACTGATTTTAAAGGAAATAAAAAATCATAATGTAGTCGAGGTCATTATTTTTATATCACTCTCTCAGATAGAAACTTTGAATTCTAATTACTTGTGATATATAGCAGACGTTCCGAGATGCTCTAATGTGATTTTTCACCGTTATATCAGCCCTTCATAACTACATTCCGACTACGTCGCCACGTGTAGTACTTTTATCACAGATTATCTACAATTTTAGGGAACTAGAGATTTAACATAATAAGTCGTATAAAAAGTTAAGTCAGTCTAAATTTGGACCAAGCTTGAACTAACATAACCTCTTTAAAGTTATTCGTAGAGATTGAGCTGGTGCAAAGAATAATTGCTTTCCTACAATGTCTTGTAGATCGTGGTCGTGAAACCGAAAACGAAGCGAAACGAAAACTTTCCTAATCTGCCACTCAGTTGTTCGATCTTCGTGGCCTGTCTGACAAAAATATCCCTCAACTTCTCTCGAATGTTGACCAGCACAGTTGGATACTTTCTTTGGGTCTCCGCTGTTTGAGGTACCTCTTTCTTAAAGATAGATGAATAGCTTATCCATAGATACATTTGGTCATGAGTTAATCCTCAGGTACGAGCTTAATTACGAATTCTCATTTAAAATAACCTCGCCTAGATATTCATTTTAAATTCATCTGTATCGTGAGCCTTATCAAGGCAGGAAGTATGTTAAGATCTGGATAAAACGAAGATGGAGCAATCGAATATAATACTTAAGAAGGTGTACTATGTTACTGTCATGATGTTCATACCATTTCAAAAAAAATCAACAATACTGTTACTGCAATTAAATTGTGATCTGAGCCTTTACCATGAGTTTGTATAAGGTTCGGTAAGTTACATAAAATCTATGGCACTTTAAGGGCCATAACTCAACGAGAGGCCATAGCGACGTGGCCAGCGACGTCGCCAACTAGTTCGTATTGAGATGTATGACGGCTAACGCACTTGGCGACCGAATGGCGACGATTTGGGACGCAGGAACGCTAGACCTAGCCATAGCCATAGGCAATGTCGCTGGCCACGTCGCAATGGCGTCCCGGTGAGTTATGGTCCTTAGTCTAAAAATGTCTTTCTCTTAGTTACCAATATAAGCGCTGTTCAAAGTATTCATACAAATAATTTACAGAGACGGTAGCGAGTATAGTAAACTTGACAAGCCGTAAACTCATGGTAAGGGTTCTGACCGTAATCTCTGACAGTCACAATGACTGACTTAAACAAACAGCCCCTAGATAAATGTTTCTTCAATGGGCAACGGTCAATCAAAAGCTTTACCATATCACGGTCGAATCAAACGCGTTAAAATTAGGCGTTATTTAACACTTGTTGCAATTGATATTCCAATATGATTGAACCTTACTCTTTCTTTGTGAAGATTATTGATAAAGTCTTCCAATATTTCATAGGAAACCGATTCATTCCGGGCCATTATGCTTTAGGTTTTGCTGCCAGTTTTACAAGTTACCTTAGTCATTGAATTGAATGACGGGCTAACCTAGCGTGCACAGCACTGACTGACATTTATACGTTAAAGCATCATCCGGACGGTTGTAATCACGCCCTAATCACCTTCCGCAAAGGTTACCTTGGCGAAACTTAGAAACAAATCAAAATTTGGATTAAATTTACGTTTCACACAGATGCAAACCAATGTTTGCAACCAATGTTTTAATCCGTGTGGAGTCCCTATAGCCATCATTCAAACGTAATTCAGTCACTGTGGTAAAACTGACGGCAAAACCTGTCGTGTTATGGGCGCCATAAACTTCATAGATGAAACGGCATGTCCGCTGTGAGATACGACGAGGTGGATATTTCGAAACAAATGCAATTGCATTTCTTTATGGATATTTAAGGAATGCTCGTGTAAAACGAGCAAGGCACGTTTGCCGAGTTGTAGAGTACGTCCTTAATAATTAATAACACAACTTTTATAAAAAAAGCAAGTATTTTCAAGCCCGTATCTCTGAAATGGTAGATAGAGTTTTAACCAGCGTCTCTACGATTAGTCAAAGATACTACTCATCCCCGAAGAGGTCGACAGAGGTACAACAAGAGTGACTAGTCTAGCGATGACTAGCCAAAGACACGAGCCCCATAATGTGATAGGTAGCCTAGCCAACCTGTCACATTATTTTTATGTATACTAATACAAATAATTATCTAAGACGTCTTATGCAAGTAAGTCTGAGAAATATCGAACATAATAAAGAATCTTTACATTTTGTTTCTCGTGTACATTTGAAAGTTTGTTGTTTAGTTAACAATCCAGGTTAATTAACTAACAATGAAAGGTGTCTATAGTTGCAACATACTGTGATTCTAAACTAAATTTCCGCCATATTGGATTACAAGAAAAGTAATGTTACCTTAACGACAGATGAGATATTGACAAAGCAGATATACAATGCGAATGTAAATGGATATAGGTACCCGGGGAGATCAAAGTTGTCGTTCCACGATCAAATCGCTCGGATATTATCCAAGGGTTGTTTTAAGAGTCTCCGAAACGGGCGTGTTACTATAAAAAAGATAATGAATGTAGAGAAAGCAAGACAGGTCTGCCAGGATCGTGAAGTTCTGGCACTCAAAACTGTGCTAACCCGTAAGGGACTTGGCGTCACAATATGTATTGATGTACCTTAAGACATATTCAAGGTCAAAAGAAAAATATTAAGGTAGCAAGTTTTTTTAATGACTAATGTGTTGCTAGCTTCGCAGTTTTTACGATTTCACAAGACTTGAAAGGAAAAGGCAAGGATCCTGACACTTGTCACTCTCTACCTACGGACTTGGCCAGAAGACATGTCGTGTAAGCTCTATATCTGATTGAATACTCTCGTGATTTAAGGCTCATATTAATATAGCCGGCAAACTTGCTTTTGCTCGAGGCCTGATATCCCGGCCTCAGGTTAGCAACGCACTATTACCACTATTGGTGTCTCTAGGCGGCTTGAATTTCTTACCATCAGAAAATTCGTCTGCTTTGTTTTTTTTTTTTTGGATTTGTTGTTTGCCTTCCAATATCAAAAATATATATATATGTTTCTCGTTGATCCGGC